>VZRQ01004230.1:158673-219686 GCA_013397975.1 Machaerirhynchus nigripectus | reverse complement strand
AAAAAAAAAAAAAGGAAGGGCACTAAGTGTGCTGACATTGCATTGTTCCTGTGTTTGTACACTGTTCATTGTTGTATCCTGTATCTCTTTTTTTAAAAGGCTTAAGTGATGTGAAAGAAGTGTTATCTCCTCTCATAACTACTTGGTACCCAGCAAAAATAGAGCCCTGGTTTCGTTGTTCTGGAGTATACAGTAGAAGATTACAAAACTCCATAACTTTAGTAACAGAAGATGTTTCCTCTTCTTTTTCTTCTCCAATCTAGTACTGAATTTGGAGATGAGATCGTTTGCATTACAGGACGTAATAACAAGGTTGAACCTGTTCCAGTCATAATGAGCTATGGGGGCACGACAATTACTGTACCACAGATGTTTACATACAGTGAGAATCCTACTGTCACCAAATTCCTGCCGGTAAATAGCTTCAGCAGGTAAGGAAATGTTTGTCATAACTTTTTTCACAACTGGCTTAAAATATGTGTAATATGTAATAAAAATACTAATTATAGAATGGTTTGGAATAACCTTGGGTTTGTGGTCTTAACTGCAATTGATGTTTGAAAGTATTCTGTTTACTTCCGAATTTTCATCCCAATTCAAAGGTCAATCCTGAAAGCAGAAAAGGCAGTAAGCTTCTTTTAAATGGAAATGTGTCAAAGAAAGAGATTTGAAGCATTTCAGCATGATGTCAGACAACATGATCTTTGCATTACTTACAAATCTTTATGCTACTAGGATAACCAATATAAAAAGTTTCTAATGGAGACCGTTCTAACAGTTCTTCTATTCAGCTTTTAATAAGTATGCTGGAAATAGAAGAAAAATTATGGCTTGTCATCTCTTTCTTTGTCTCATGAGGAAAAAGAGTACCTTTTTAGGAAATCTAGACCAGTGTTCAATAATGCTTTTAGAAGGTGTGCTCTGTTCTATGGTGGTACTCACTAACACCCCATCTGGTTCCCTCTGGAAAAAGCTCACCTAGTACTAATTGGGAAATCAAAGAAATGTATGTCAGTCTTATATTTGTAGTAATATGGCAAATAATTGTATAAAAGCCCTTGTATCACACCTCTGGTTTTGAAAGTCATTCTGTGACCAGTACAGGGACAAACATGATCCTGATTGATGTTGGTGTCTGCTGTTCCTCAGTATTCTGGTCTTTCTGCTTAGTGGGGTGCAGTTGGCTGACAGGGGTCATGACCTAACAAACAGAACATTAAAATAAATTTGGCTGTGACTTCTCTTGGAGATATTAGTACCTGTCTCCTTGAATACTGAGTAATCACTTGTATAAAATAGGATTTTTTTTGTTGTTGTTGTTTCCTTTTCATTTTTGGTTTGGGTGCTTTTGGGGGCTGAAATTTTTCTCTGATAGATCAATAGTGATTTACCCCATGGAATTTAAACTACTTCTTTTTCCTTCTAAATAAACTAAAGCCTACTTTTATGGATTGCTTTGAGGTTTGCTATCCCTCTAAAACCATGTCACTTCAATGACTTTAATTCCTTCCCACTGGCAATTTGCATGCATTCTTCTTATGTGAATGCATTATTTTTTAAACAAAATGCTGCAAATATAAGGGAATAGAGAAGCCAGGTCCCTACAGACCTATGGAAAATATACTCTCACCTCTGTCTCTATGTGTGTATTGTAGGCAGAATGATTTTAATAATACCATTGGAGAAGTAAAACACGCAAAGACTGGCATCAATGAACAGCCAAAAATCCTGGCAAAGCAATTTGTACTTTTTTTAAATTTTGCTGTTTTAAAACGAGCTTTAAGTTGACATTGATTCTTTAAAATGCTTTTGTCATTAATAGCTTTAACAGAAGTCCTTTCTGTAGGATATCTAATTGTCATATAGGCATTATACATAGGGTTTTTCCAGTGGAAGCAATAGCACTGCAGGATGTAGCAGTGTATAGCTGTGGTAGTCTGACAGTGACTTGACTTTTTTTTTAATTCTGCCTTGCAGTGGAGGGAGAAATATTACAGTGACTGGAACCGGTTTTGAGCTCATCCAGACTTTCTCATTGGTGGTGTATGCAGAGCGTCCAGAAGCAGGGAGGATGAATCAAAAAAGGGTAATTTTCTTTCTTTTCCCAAAGGCGTAACACTGGATGCACAACACATAATCTGTTCAAAAATTGCATATAAACTTTCCCACTGGACTTCACTAGGCTTGGACTGAAATAAGGTTTGAACAGATTTCTGGGTCTCTTCAGGGTTTTCCTGTGGAAGAAGATCCTGACTTTCCTACCATTTTGCCTTACATTCACTTGTACTTTGCCATCTTCTGCTTTAAAATTAAATTCATTCAATATGGATAAGGTTAAAAGTTGTATTTCAGAATTTGGAAGTGTTTGCTTTTTCTTTATTTTTCTCTTTCTTCTCCCCCTGCAAGCATTAGCAATTTGCCTGAAACAGAATCTAAATCTAGACAGTGCAGACTACTCAGCTTTGCACAATCAGTGCCTTTTATTTTCTCACATCTCAAAGAACCAGGTCTTCTTTTCTTTCTTGCTTCATGCATATTCCACCTATAACAGGTCACAAAAAGTTGTGAAAAATAACATTTAAAAAAACCACTTCTTGCATCTTCTGTTAAGAGGAACTGACATTACCAATAGTCTCAATTTCCCACTCTTCCAGCGAAGATCACAATTTAATGACATGATTTAGACTTATAAGTGATCTTCCAGTAAGAACATTATAAGACTCTTTCTAAGGCTGGCTCTTCAGTGTAAGACTGTCTTGTGATCCATAAAGAGTTGGTAATGTGAATGTTTTGTATTATATGCATGATTAAACTATTAGAGTATGCCAAAGCCAGCTGGGTTTGGATCCATTAGAACGCTATCCCTAAAGATTTTTAAGAGGAAAACAGCCTAGATTTTTTAGGCCATAAACTTCGAAAGGTAATTATCTTGATAATCTTGACTCCCAGGACAATCTGAAAGTCTATTTAGCATTCTTGACAGTGTTTATCAACGTTTCTTATACCTCCTCTTATGGATACTCAACCTGTTAGCTCAAGTCAGCATTACCTATAGCACACATTCTCCATTAAGACTAAAAGCTTTTCTAATCGTTTGGTTTGCTTTCACTTACATGACAATATTAGAATGTTGGGGAGAAGCTGTCAAATTGCATTGCATCGTGAAGTGAGAAACAGAGGTGGTGATAGAATAAATGTTGAGGGTTGCTATTAGTGTTGTTGCCTGTGGTTGATATTACTGAATGACTAAATGTGTCAGGGTAAAAACATTTGTTGAATTAGGGATGAAGGACAGGTGAACTGAGTTGTTACCTTGAGTAGTTGAGTGACAACTGTTGAATTTTATTCCAAAATTTCACTTAATAATTATATTGAGATTCAATGAGGTATTATATGGTGTAAGCAGAAAAGAATCAACCCAAGCTACTCAAAGGTACAGAAGATGATCAGGATTAAGGGTGACATGTTAACATCCTAATCTGAGAGGAACTTGATGGTATCAGTTCAGTGGTAAAGAGCCATGGAAATTGGAGGCAATGAAACTGATCCGTAGCCCAAGCTTTTTCTGCAGGCAACTGCTAGAACGTAGTGAATCGATGATTTATTCCCATCAACAAATTTGTTTCATTTTCTTTTTCAAAAATACCTCATACCATGGTATTTCTGCTGTATGGAGGGGATATAAATTCAGTTGTTTTATTTCTATGGTCTAAAGTTGTCAACCATTATGTACAGAAAGGAGTCAGACTCTAAAATGTGCATGTTCTTCTTGTCTTGTTTCTTACAGTTTTATGGAAAGGTTGTTACAAGACTTAATGAAACCACGGTGATTTTTTCTTCCCCACCAATACTGGAAGACCCAGAAAACTATAACATTACCACTATTATTCTAATGGATCATTATAAGTTGGTTGTAAAAAATGAGAGCCACTCCTTTGCCTATGTCGCAGACCCAACCTTTGAAAACTTCACAGATGGCATCAAAAAACAAGTCAACAAACTTATTAATGCAAAGGTAAACTTGTCAAAAGTTGGTGGTTGCTTATTTTGTCCCTGAAGCATGTATGGAATTTTTTTGTTCCTTTCTCAAAGCCTTAACAGATGTTTGGTGCCATACCCCAAAGTCTTGGTAGAGTCCCTTACCTCTGCTAGATGAGGAACATTGACAGCTCCCCTTTCCTCCCCACACCCCTTCTCAAAGATAGTTCCTATCTTTTTAGCTGTACTCTGGGTTTGTTGAGGATGCCTGCTCCTGCTGAGCCTGGCATTTGCATTTGGAAATGCCCACTCCCAATAGACCTCCCAGGAACTGGAAGGGACGTCTCATCTCACACCAGGAAAGAAGGGAGAGGAATCACATAATTCCCAACCACTCTGCTGTTCTGTAGGCTGCAGTGCAAATCATTTCTGCTGCTAAAAGTGATCCAAATGGAAAGTTGCAACTCAGGATTTCTTGTCTCCCAAGGCTTTGCGATGATAATGTAGCCTTTTATTTTCTGTCTAGGGCAGTAACCTGAACAAAGCCATGACAATAGATGAGGCCCAAGCTTTTGTGGGTGATGAGCCTTGCAACATAAAAACTCTGACTGAAACGGACTTATATTGTGAGCCACCAGAAGTACAGCCTCAACCAAAGAAACGGCAGAAGAGAGATACCATCAATAACCTTCCTGAATTCATTGTACGTTACCTTTCCTGTAGAATTTAGTATCGTGTATCAATAACGCTGATAGAGTGCCTCTTGACTGAAGTAATTTGTTCTCCAAAGTCGTCGTAGTACTGTGAAGAAACTCCTTGCAGTTCTTTCTTCCTCCAGCTTCTGCCTACTGCATAAAAGATGTCACATGTAAAGAGCAGTGTCAACGCTGCCAAATGTCTTCTGCCTTCATTACATAGAAATGTAGAACTCTAGCCAGACAGACTGGGGATTTTTCTTCCTCAGCTGAGCGAAATTAAATTACTTCATGGAATAAAGTGCTAGTGACCCAAATTCAGTTTAAAATATTCTGAAATATTTCCTTTGTTTGGCAGTTTGAGCTATAAATTCACTTGTGGAAATTACTAAGAATTGAGTGAAACTGAAAAGTGGACCACCTTACATTTGCACTTCTTGAGAAAAATGTCTGTTTTTATCTAACTAGGTAAAATTTGGACTCCGAGAATGGATCCTTGGAAGGGTGGAATATGATACCCGAGTGACTGATATCCCACTGAATCTTATTTTGCCACTGGTACTTATTCCTATGTTAGTAATCATCGGCATTTCTATCATCTGTTACAGGTAAGTTCTTCTAATTAGGTGCTTTTGTTTCCCTAAAGCTTTCAAGGTACTACCTGATTGTTTTCAGCTTGGTCTACAGAAACAATCTTCATCTTTTTTATGAGCTGCAGAGTTAATGAAAGGAGTTACAGCTGGAAATATGTATGAGCACCAATTTATTACTCTCACACACGCCAAATTCCTTGGTGTCAGTCAGCCCAGTCCCTCCTTTATATATAAACACAACAATTGGTCCCAGGCTTCCCAAGTAAACAACTGCAGACTGCGTTGCACACATACCCTTTCAAAATAGCAGCTAAAGTGGCACTTACGAAGGAGATAACTTATTTTGTATGAATTCCCATCAACATTTATGCTGCCTCAGTCAGCACTGTAGGTCTGGGCTGTATGGATTTGACTGAGGGGTCATTTTTGTCTTTCCAGCTAAGTTACCCACACCCAAACTGCAGGATTAATGTTGAAATTCATGCTTCATAAAGGGCCAGAATATATGTCCGTATTTCACTTAAAACCTACTTAGTCCAAGTTTAAGGTTAGTAATGAGGACCTCAGGAAGGGTGGCTTTCACTGCCATGGTACATATCCATACAGCTGAAGCATGTGCTGTACAGCCCTGATGTTCTTGTGAACCTCCATCAACCTTCTGAGTTTGATCCCAGACACGCTCCTGGGTGGTTTAGAGCCAGTACAGGACATGTTGCAAGCAATCCTTGTTCAGTGCATACAAACTGAGTTTCTGTACTTTATATGTGATAGAAAGCATTTGTAGCTACTTCTTACTGGATTTTAAATTACTGGCCCAAGTCTGCTTTGAAGCAACCAGCCCATGATAGTGCCAAGTTGCTTTACATGGAATGAAAATTTCAGCCACTGTTGCTGTTTTTCTCCTCCATTCTCTTTCTGCTGTATTTAAAAAAATCAAAGCCAGGAAAATTTCTTCCAGTCCTTGGGCTTCCCTCTCAGAGCTGTTGCAAATTATTTACTTTTTTAATTTGTAACTTTTTAAAAATCTTACTTCTGTTCCATAAAGACGCAAGAGCCAACAAGCAGAACGAGAGTATGAAAAAATTAAATCACAACTTGAAGGCCTGGAGGAGAGTGTCAGAGACCGGTGCAAGAAGGAGTTCACAGGTATGACAGATATTTTCACTGCTGTGGGTCCTCTTGAGCAATCAAGACAGGCTGGAGGAATGATGCTAGCTCACTAGAACTGTCTTCTGGGAACAAATAATCGATGCATCTTAGTAGTCTTCATTACTGACATTGACATAGAGCAAATATTTTGCTATTATGTAGGAGAGAAGTAAACAAAATAGGTAGCTGAGGTTATTAAAAGAAATGGATTATTTTAGTCTAAAGGAAGACTAGAGTTAGATACTAGGGGTAGAAACTAATTGAGATTTGGGTTACTTATAGCCATTAACGCGATTGGCCATTAACACAAACATAAGAATGTTTTATAGTGACTAACTCATTTAATACTTAGCACAATGACCACGTGTGCAATGTATGCACACTAAAAACTGTTTTCAGAGCTGCAAAATTTATTTGCAGCCATCAGCATACAAAGGGATAATTTGGTAAGCTCACAGGAAAGAAATAGCATTTTACCCTGTTTATCGTGGGAAAATCTTAAGCTTGATTAGAGGAACTAGCTAATTGTTCTGTATTAGCATAGAGGCATCATCCCAGGGAAGGCAGCAGGAGGTGTGAAGGCTCAGCATTTTTACATGTTGAACTACTCATTGCAATGCTTAAATTAGGCATCTGAGTGCAAACATTGCAAATATTGGCCTAAACGATTACCATGAAATGTCACCTCATTATCTGAATTATACTTGCTGTTGGTTCATGTTGAAATAATCTCTTTTACAAAAAACACCTACATGCTTTATTGCTAAAGAGAAAACATTATTACATACTGACAGTGGCTAAAAAACAAGATTGAATAAAACAGCTATTTCAAGTTAGAGTTTAAAATTAATTTAAGAATCTCAGGGTATCTCAAAGATTTCAGCCATGCCGGAAGTGTTCCTCAGTCTTGTTTCTCTGGCATTTCTGGGACAGGATGTTCTTTACTTGTACCAGCTTGCTTTCTCTGGAAAACCAACTCCTTCCAGGTTCTGGACACAACCTAGAAGCAAGTGTTTGAATCAAACCCAAGTGGGCTTCATTTCAAACTGCGTTTTGAACTGTGAGAGGATCTATCAAGATTCTCCCTCCCTCTCTCCACCTCTCCCAGGGCATTTCATACCCATTTCTGAAGGGAGAAGGTACCTTTCTCTTACTGGGGCAAGAGTAGAGAGTTACACATTCCGGCTGTTGGGTTGAAGGTTTCCTCTCTGCTCCACAAAGTACAAACGCTGGGGGAGTAGGATGCACATCCAAGGAGTAATCCAGTTCTAAAACTACTTCCACCTTGACTTACAGCTAAATGAAACACTGAAGTCAAAACACATTCTGGTTCCATGCTGTGAAACTGTAATGTCAACAGCATGAAGTGCAGACAGTCTAAAATACACGGGACCATAGATAGCCAAGGAAAGGGACAGCAGGAAGGAAGTACTAATGCCACTTGGAGGGGAACCAGAAGATTCTTTCTACCTCAGCTTTGATGAATGCTATAAAATAAAGAGGTAAATGAATGAGTAAGAGCAATAAAACTCCTGAGACGATAGGTCACTATATTAATTAACATGGTATTCCAGTCAATCAGCAATTTTGGGTAATTGGAAAGCCTTCAGCTAGAAAAGCTGCTCCAAAGGATGATTCCCTAATTTTTGTCCCTTTTAAAATCTTTGGAGTTTTTGAGTCCCACAGAAACATTTTCATCAATTTCAGTGAACCATTTAACCCTCTTCCTTCCTGCTGTCCCCATCCTTCCAATTAAATTAGCTTGCTTTATACTTTAAACCTCTCTTTCCTGGATTGCTGTGTTTTTAAAAGAACTTTCTTTACTACCTAGACTCAGAGGGTATAGAATGTGGATTGGGAAAAAAGAAAAATCAAACCCAAACAAAAAATATTGTAATGTCTTTTTTTGATTCTGTACTATAATCGTACATTCGTATATATGAACTCACACAGATGCCATAAAGGCCCTTTTACAGATAGTCAACAGCAAGGAAACCATCAGTGCTAAAGGCAGTTATCCTCATGTCACCATAGGATTAGCTGTGGTTATAGGTAATAGGATAATTGTTAAAAATAACAAGAGAAAATGTGAGATGAAATAAGAGGTTTTGCTGCTGAGTTGCTTTTTTGCTATTACAAGGCATTCAAAGAGGTTGTGTTGCCTAAAAAACCTGCATACTTTTTAAACTGAACCATTAAACTGCATTGCATATTGCAGATCTAATGATAGAGATGGAGGATCAGACAAATGATATCAATGAAGCTGGAATTCCAGTACTGGACTACAAAACGTACACAGACAGAGTCTTCTTCTTGCCCTCCAAAGATGGAGAGAAAGATGTAATGATTACGGGAAAGCTGGATATTCCCGAGGCCAGGCGCCAGACTGTGGAGCAGGCTTTGTACCAGTTCTCCAACCTCCTCAACAGCAAATCATTTCTCATTAACGTGAGTACTGAATGAGATTCACCTTGTCTCTTAGCTAGCTATACCTGTGTGTATCTGTGCAAGACAGTAAGTTTGCAAGCACAACTGAACCAAAACTAATAAGAATAAGTGATTTTCATATGGTTCTGATTTCACAGTAACCACAGCAGGTATATGGCATCACAGCCAGAGCTTCCTGGTGGGATGGATAGGCAAGATCATATTTCTATGCCAGGTCATGTAATATGGAGTTAGTCAATATTGCGGTGGCTGTAAGAGCAGGTATTACCCAATCTGGCATAAAAAATGGTGTTACAAGTTTGGTTTAGCCTTTCAAGAAATGTGATCAGAGAGTGTTGATTCCATCCAGGCTCCTCACAGGAGTCACCTGCGGACAGCCATCTACCAGAATCTCTGCCGCGGCAAAGGCAGAAGCTCCTCAAGTGGCCTATTCATCAAGACTGATGAGTGCTCACAGCAGCTCTGAAGAGACTTATAATTGCTCGCTCTCAAAAACTGAGGCTCATTGTCAGACACCTAAATATAGATTTAAGCTTCTAGCTTTTTCTCTATTTTTTTTTTTTTAATGAGAATCCAGTGCTGAGCTAGTTAATGGTAGAATTAGAGTTTATGGCAGATGAGAGTACATTTCCAGGTGTACTTACATTAGTGTCTTTGTCATTTGATGTGAAAGGACTGGGAATTTGGGGGAGAGGGGAGTTGATTTTCCCTTTAAAAATTGTCACAGAACACTATTTTACATTTAATTAAAACATCCTTTTTAGATAAGATTTTAGTTAAGTATATAAGCATTCCTTAGGTCAGTCTAGTACATTGTGTGTGTATCTAAAACCAAATTTTAGGCAACATTTTCTTAAAAGAAGTTTTTTCAAACTTCTGAAAACTTTTTGATTCTGTACTTAGGAGATTTAATATTAAAATAATATTGCTTGTCTTCTTAGTGCAGACAAATGTTGAGGTTCTCCAGAAACCTGTCATCTGACTTGTTTTTACATTTTTTTGCTGTTTCAGTTTATTCACACGCTGGAAAACCAAAGGGAGTTCTCTGCTCGAGCTAAAGTGTATTTTGCATCTTTACTGACAGTCGCTTTACATGGAAAACTAGAATACTACACTGACATCATGAGGACGCTGTTCTTAGAACTGATGGAGCAGTATGTTGTGGCCAAAAACCCAAAGCTGATGCTAAGAAGGTTTGAATGATTGTCATATTTTCTGTATGTCTCTGGCATTTTGTAGATGTGTTTCTTTTGCAATGTGACTGTGTTGAAATGCCAGCTATCCATAAAAGTCAGAAATAGCTTGGCCCAAGCATATTAGCAAGACAAACCCACCAGGAGCAGCCATGGGAGGTACTGACAGGACTGCTGGACAGGACTGCTTATTCAAATACCATAGTGTAGAAACACCTACCTTACTTCAAAATACCACACTGAACATTTAATTTACTTTTTAATCTAACTTTATTCCAAATGATGTAGCATTTATACCACACATCACCTCCATAATGAGCACACATAATCAGCTGCATTGTGCATTCAGTGAGGGCTTGCTCTAGTGTTTTAACCCAGCTGTTACCCGAATAAATTACAATAGACCTTGCTCTGTGTATGTTGTAGCTTTGTAATTTGTAGGTTGTTTCCCAGTAACTGCACAACTGGGTTATTTTTTAGCTCTCACAGTGTAGACCCAATTTAAGATTTTGAATAAAGGATGTGTGCTTTTCAGCAGCGAGATGAAGGTACTTACCCAGGAACGATGAGCGATACAAAGCACTTATCCTAAAGCAAGTATATGCTTTCAAGACTCTATAGGGAAATCATTGCATTAGGAGACTGAATGCAGTTAAGCATGTAAAAATATTATATATCAAGCAAGCAGTGTTTTTCTTTACAACCTTGTCTTTAAGTGCCCTTACCATATTCGGGGTTGGTTTTTTTTTCAGGTCTGAAACAGTTGTTGAGAGAATGTTGTCTAACTGGATGTCTATTTGTTTATATCAGTACCTCAAGGTAAGAGTTGAAGTCTGTTACCTGTGGGGACTTTTTTAAATCAGTAATACTTTAAAACGCTGCACTGAGTATGTCTTTTCGTTTTGCTTTATTTCATTTCCTTTCCTTTACATAGGACAATGCCGGGGAGCCTCTTTATAAATTGTTCAAGGCTATCAAACACCAGGTAGAAAAAGGCCCAGTGGATGCTGTACTGAAGAAAGCCAAGTATACACTGAATGACACAGGCTTACTGGGAGATGATGTAGAGTACACACAGTTGGTAAGCAAAGCATGATTAATAGATTATAAAATCCTTTTTTATTTTAAAATTAATTCCTATAGTGTTACATCTGTACACAGTTTTCTAGACTACTGTGAACTGCATAGAAATTCTGGTCATGGGCAGGATTGTCAATAGTTTGACCAAAACAAGTCTCCAAGCAGGAAAACAGAAATACAAAGTATCTTCTAAGATAAAATTCAAATCCTGCCAGTGTGGAATCCATTTCAATAAATCCCTTTCATAATTTTCAGTCTGTCTGAAAAGTGGTCAGGATGTTTGGCTCCTCCCCTTTTCCCATCAAAATTAATTGGCAACTGATTTTTACAGAATTCTTGCACTACCATTATGCTTGAACTTCACGTTTTCTCCCTTGTGTATTGAACAACATTTTAGAGATCATGTTATTAGTATAGCAGGTTGTGCTCTCTGCAGTCCTGTGAGATGGCTCCACAATCTCCAGAACACTTTGTGAACCTCTTTCTGCATTTTTTTCTGTGTGAGTCAAGATCTCCTGAACGTGGGCAGCCCAACTGGCATTGAAAGTTGTTTATTTCCTCTTAGGGAAATAATTCCCCACAGCACCTCTACAGCCAGTTCTGGAGACCTGTGGTAGTTGCTTCAAGTGGGATGAAAAGGACATTCCTGGCAAGGGAACTCCCCCTCTGAACTCGACTTCCTCCTGTATCTGATCACCAGTGCCATGGTGCAGTTTTTTCTATTATGAATTCTACTTTAACTTAATTCTGTTCACTGTCAGGAATTTCCACCACTTTTCAAACATACTCCAGAACACAGATTCACTGTCCTTTGGAAAAACTGAAGCAGCCCACTCTTTACCTCTTCAGGGAGTGTAAAATCTAGTTTTACCCTTTCTGACAGTCTTGCTGGTTTTCTTCAGGATACAGTGTAGTGAATATCAAAGATGCACAGACTGTTCTTCAGAGATCAACTCATGATTTTTTTTTCCTTTCTAATTTCTTTTTTATTGACATGTTAGGAGTCATTTGTAGTTGTCTTCAACTGAGAAAGATGCAGTGACATAAATGCAGCATGGAAAAGAAATTTAATAAAAAGCTTTATTAAGTCCCAGTTTGGAAAAAAAAAAATCACCATTTTATGTATTCTGAAGGGATGCTGATGGGAGGGCTCAAGTGAAAAGAGTACTGTAGGACTTTGTCTCAAGGAGTGGAGTCACCAGACTGTGACCTAGAGAGCCTGGAGGAAGAGTGTGTTGGGCAAGAAGAAATTTTAAGTTCAACTGGTATTTTGGGGATGAGTTGAGTTACTGTCTTTATATCTAAGCCAAAAGTTCCACCCACAGAAAACGCACTGATTGGCAATGCTGGCTATAATTTCTGTTGTGTATGGAGACCAAAATTTATTTGCACTGTACATCATGTAAGACTTAATGGCAATAATTCTTTATTCAGTCTGTTTCTTTTCATTAAAAAAAAAAAAAAGCCTGCAATTAAGCTAAATGAATCAATGTGAAAGCAGAAAATCCATGTATGCAATCAGATGTGGGCACAACATGCATATTAGCTAGATATTAAACATTATAACATTGTACAGTATCAGTATTGGGTCCAGACTTACAGATTTCCCATCAAACAAATATTTTATGTATGTGCATGCATGGAAGTTGATGAATATATGTGTATGTGTATACATGCATGATAAAAGAGTATGAAGGGGGTACTATTGTCATACGTTTTTGGGATCTTTGGCACGATGATGAACAGTTAGGGAGCATTGGTGCACCAACGTAGGTTAAAGCATTAGTTAATTCCTTCACTTCTGCTTGAAAGTGAGACAAGGTGGATAAGTACAGCATAGAGCAGTTGTCTGCTCTCTAATTGTTCTTATTTAAAAGATGAATCTGTTTTGCATCACTGGTTACACTGACATGCTGCATACTGAACCATCAGCAAAATCATGTCTAATTACCATAAAGCTAATAGGAAAAGGAAGGTGAAATCTCATGATTAGTCTGAGAGTTCTGTCAAGGGACAGTGCAATCATGTTTAATTTGACTGCCGTATGGCATAGCTTTTCCACACTCTTTCAAAATAACAGCTATGCAAGTTTATTTTGAGGTCTGACATGATAAATTCAGGAATTATGGTTGGCAGGACCATATGTATCTGAGAGCTGCAGTGCTTCTCATGTGCTGGCCTCCTAAGTTACCTGACTGGCAAAAGATCCATGAGGGCTCTGAGCTGTTGTACTGATTCAACTAGTGAAAGAAAGAGGCTTTTGGTAGTATCTATTTGGGTTTTTTGATTTTTTTTTTTCCTTCTGGGGAGGTTTTCTGGCCATGGTTTTCTTACTTGCTTTTGTTTGTATTGAAACTGACACTTACATAGCAAAGCTACTTTCGAAAAAATCAGTCTAGATTTAGCAAATGACAGGCTTTCAAGAAATTCTCTTTAACATTAAAAATCCCGTGTCTATACTATCAGAAAACAGTAATATTTTAGAACTAGCATAAGCTACTTAGGTGTATTCCCTGGAGCTATTAGCATTATTAGGACAACAGTAAGCAGTAAATGAAGTTTTCAAACACATAAGATGATAGAAATTACTTTTTATATGTACATTTATATGTGTGTGTGTGTGTGTGTGTATTTAATGAACAGCTGGTCACAGGAGGTAAAGTTTGGAGAGCTGAACAACTCACTGCTCATCAGTTGAGCCATGTTAAATTACCATATGTACAGAAGTAGTCTGCTCATCTTTGAAACCACAGCCATGAAGAAAGCATAAAGGAAGGCAAAAGCACATAATATTCTAGGAGTTCAGCAAAGTGCAGTTCAAATGATTATTGGGAACTCATGAAATTTGGGCACTGCAATACTTGGGCTTTTTTATGTTTAGGATTATCAGGTTAAATGAGAAGCATGTAATGAGTCAGTGGTCCAGCTGCTTTGTTCTTGTGTGTTTCTCTTTAATAAACTCCCAAGACTCAATAATATTAGCATATTAGACATGACTAAATCTATTCTGTATCTTTTCTGTTTTGTCATAGTGGGAGAAATTAACTGGAATTTATGATAGCTGGTTGGCTGCATAAGAGTGAAAGATCCTTCAAATAATCCCTCAAATAATCCATACTCCCATTGCAAATGTGTTGCTGTGCAATAATCATTGCATGGTGAATTTCAGATACTGTTTGCATTTAAATCACCCAGAAAAACAGATTCAGAGGTAATTCAGCACTGATTTGCCTTAATAACCATGTACATTCTTTTCTTCACAGACAGTTAATGTATATGTGCAAGAGGGAGGAAACGATTCCATACCTGTGAAAGTGCTGAACTGTGATACTATATCACAAGTAAAGGAAAAGATAATAGACCAAGTCTATCGAAATCTGCCGTGTTCTCAGTGGCCAAAAGCTGACAGTGTAGTTCTTGGTAGGTAGTTACTTGTGATATTACACAGAACAGGTGAGACATGTTGTATGACTTCGTATTTTCTCAAAAAATGTCAATAAGAGGATTCTATTGCTTGGTTATGGTTTGGTTTGTTGTTTGTTTGTCAGTTTGGGTTTTTTTAGAAAGCTGAATTCATGTTAATGAAAATTTATGTTCATGCAAAAATACAGCATTTTACAGAAATCTTAATATGCCTTAAAAATTAATGTTTTCTTACAGAGTTAGTTTTTCTTGACTCTTACAGTTTTAGTATACTGTCATCAGCATTGCAAGAGCCTGTTTACTGACTGTTGGCACAAATGAATTCATGTCTGACAGAGTCAGTATCTCAGGTGCTAATAAATGTGATAATGACCGCATGGAAAATTAACTGATGGAGAAGTAATGATGCCATTTCAGAAACTGGTACTGATTTTTAGTTGCCTTTATGATGGTTGTTCAAAAGAATTACAACTTACAGGAGCTGCACTTTTAGGAAATGATGTACCACCTAGTCTCTGAAAATCATCTTCCTTGAAGGCTTTCAAAATAGCTGTTCTCTTCTTGGCACAAAAAAAAAAAAAAAAAAAAAAAAAAGAGTGTTCCTTAAAAGGCCTAATAATCTCAGAATAAAAGCTCCAATTAATATTTTTTTCAGTATTTTCATTACTGCATTAATCTGAAAGTAGAAGATGGAATTCTTGCTCTTCAGAAAATCCTAGTAAATCCCCTAAAAATGTCTTTTCTATTTCATGAAATCCTACTCTCTTTTGGATCTATAGCAGATCTTATTATATATAGTTATTGAATTCTATGTAAAGGAATTTAACTTTTTATGGAAGATAACCAGAAGTCATATGCATGGTTAGGAATAGTTCATGCAAACTTCTGTAATAAAGACCAAATGATTAAGCAATGACAAACACACACTGGGGCATGTTCTACATTGCTTCTTTTGATGTTCCACAATGTGTCAGTGGGTCTGTAAAACATTCTTGGAGTAGTTATATTTGCACATGGTTAAAAACTGTTTTTTCTCACTTTAATTATCCCTTAGAATGGCGTCCAGGTTCTACTGCACAGATCCTCTCAGACTTGGATTTAACATCCCAAAGAGATGGCAGATGGAAACGCATCAACACGCTAATGCATTATAATGTAAGGTGTTTCGAAACAGTTGTTTGCACCTGTTACCTGTTTTCTTGTAATAAATAAGATCTTTATTTGAGAAACTTCAGTGTTACATACAGGTTGCCCAGAGAAGTTGTGGATACCCAATCCCTGGCAGTGTTCAAGGCCAGGCTAGAAGGGGCTCTGAGAAACCTGGTCTAGTGGAAGGTGTCCCTGCCCATGGCAGGGGAGTTGGAAATCTTGAAGGTCCCTTCCAACCCAGACCATTCTATGATTCTGTGATGAAGAATCAAAAGAGAAACAGTGGTCTGGGTCTAGTCAGTAAAAGGTTTGGACTGTGAAAGGCTGGGTCTAGACATTCTGCCTAAGCATTTTATATAAAAACACAAAACCTAAATGCCAGGGCCTTGGTTTCCTCATCATTGAAGTATCCAAATCCAAATTCCACGTTGAACATTCAAAAGCTGGTTTTGCTAGGTTTCATATTCATATTGTCTTTTCTCCACCACTTCCTACCCCTGAGAATTGTCTTTGTCCTTGCCGTGCTGCTAAATAGATTTTGAGTTGGTATGGTTTGTTCAAAAGTCCAGTCAGGAGAGCAGATGTTGACGTTTTTGTAGTGTCTGTTTAAGGTTTCCTACTGTGCACTCTACCTTGCACTTGCAATCCACTTATCTTTCCTTTTTATACTATTTATTGCCTTCTAACAACAGTTAATCCTGATTGGAAGAGAGAAAAGTTGGTTAGTTTTCCCTCAGAAAATGGACAGGTCTGATTCTTCATGATAAACCCTTCTTTTGTCCAAAGGGTACCCACACCAGGTTGAGGAACCACTTAAGCCTTGAAGATGCTCCTAATATTTCAGTAGTTTCAGAGGAGGTGTTGATGGGATCTCTTACTAACTGAGTGGGAGGGAGTCTGTTCTGAATTGCAGAGCCAGTTGCCCCAGAAGCCTTGGAAGGTTAGCATTTGTCATAGATTCCCTGCAACCAATTACAGAAACCACAGGTTACAGTTTAAGAAAGAGGTTCAGCAGTGCGTGGTTCTTTCGAAGAACATCTCTGTGTTTGTATTTTCAAAGGTCCGAGACGGTGCCACGCTCATCTTATCAAAAATGGGAATTTCCCAGCAGCCAGAGGATAATCAGCAAGATGTCCCAGGGGAAAGTAAGTATCTTGTGGCTTCCCTACCTCCCAAAATGACTAGAAGTCAAAACCCACAGAGTGATGCTGCCATCTTGATTTTGTTCATCAAGCACTTCTGTGGAGCTATATATTCCCCATCAGACTATATAGGGTTTATTTGTTGTGTGTTACCACTGTACACTTGTAATGGCTTTCTTTGCTCTCATTATAGAAGTCTTAAACACTAGGACTTATAGAACTTATATAGAACTGATAGACTTATAGACTTATATAGAACTATAATTGTGGTCAGCCCATACCCCAGCTTAATAGAAAGTACTCTTATTAAACATTTCCTTCCATATTTTGTTTTTTAATCACACTACATCTATAGTCAAACTGTACATTTCATCTTTGCAGAGCTTTATGTCTTTTTCTCCTTTCTTCAGCCTTAAGTCATGTTCCTCTTCAAATTTCTTTTTGCTTCTTATTAGACTGAGAATTAAATGCAGTGTTCTAGATGAACCACGGTGGAGACTATCTCTCCTCTCTGTGATATAATGGATCTGATGTAATTTCTTCTAGCATTTCTTACAACTGTGTTACCTTGCAAACTCATCTCTGTACCTTCAGATTTTGTCTCCCTTCCTTTTGAGTGATGTTTTCCCAGTTATGCTAACTTGTTTTTTCCCAGGGCTTTTTAGTTGGCTTTGTTCATTCCATGCATTTGTCTCTTTAGATGCAGCATTTTTCACAATTTCTTTGCTCTTTTTGAGGTTTTCAATCCTCTGTAAGTGAGCGTCAGGAATTTCCGTGTAATGTTTCTTCTCTTTCACATCACTAATGCATCTGCTCATAATTCTTGTATTGCTGTCTGCTACCATATGCTGGACTTCACAACACAGAAGACAACCTGTTAGCTTGCAACCCATCTTAAAAGCTTTTACTTTTACATGTTAGTTTTCTGTCTAGATCAATTTTCTATATTTCACAATATCTTGAGACACAATATCCATTGCAGCCTTGAATGCACTTAGATTTTTATGGCAATATTTACTTGTGAATATATGTTCTTTGTCACATGTATTTCCTTTACTGACTTCAAATGTTCAGTTTCTCTGGGTTTTTTTATCCTTATATGCAGTTATTTTATATGAGGTAGAATTTAGATTTATGGAACAATAATTGTTGAGATCATTCTTACTCCCATGAACTCATTTGATATGCCTTTCTGTCTAGCACTGATTGCAAAGGCCATTACTTCACCTAATAGTTTCATTCCTTTAAACAGATTTACTGATCTTTGATTTAATAGGTTTCAAGGGCTGGGCAGTCAAACCGGTTGGAAATAATATGCCAGAAATGTACATTTTTCAAGAAGATGGGTCTCAGCTGATAGCTCTGACATATATGGCTATTTAGCAGAAAGGTTCAGACTTTCATTTCATTTGTTTTGAGTGTTGGACAGGAAATTAAGATGGGCAGAATTACTTGCTGTTTACTTTTTACTCTGTCCTCCTGGATTCTTCCTTTGAGACTTTTTCCAACAGAAAGAAGAGTCTTCTAATGGTTATGTCTACACTGCTGCTGCTATACTCTCACCCCTTTACTGCAAGTGCCTGGCACAGCTGGCCAAGCAGTGACTGTTCTGTCACAGCAGGTGCCAACCCAGCATGTTAACTTAAAAAGCCATCCAGTTTAATACAGAAGGCAATGGAGTGCAGCCAGGCGAGGAGCTGATTCCTAGTCCCTGTTCAGTTTGGTTGCACTGGTGGCTGGGGCTATGGTCACCTCACCTCTAAAGTGAATTGAACTGTGAATGGAGCCTAGTGGTGCCCTTAACTTGCTTTGCTTTCTTAATACAGAATAGTGGTCAGCTTTCTGTTCTGGACTCCCAGTCTTCATCCTCCTCACCTCTCTCTACTCTTGTGGCTGGCAGTAGAGGACCAGAGCACGTGTTTTTCTTTTTTTCTTGGTTTAAGTTTTTTTCTTTCCTCCTTCTCTGCAATTATATCATTGGATATGATTCAGTATGATGAAGCTCTTTGAACAAGCATGATCTGTACTCCAAGGTGAATTCCTTAGTTATCTGTGTGGCATACTAAATTGTAAAGGAAAAGCAGACTTATGGGGACAGTGCTGTCACACAAGGGCTCTTGTACATGACAGAAAGTCTGCAGAGAATTCAGATCCTGAGGTATCAAGTGAAAACAGTTTCCACCATGTTTCTTCTCCACACCCTGTCTTGCACTATGGTAGTGTACAAATTTGGGATGACAGTGTTTCATGCCAAGCTACCCTGCTTTCTTTAGCAGCGTAAGGTCCTCAGTGCTATCTGGTGCCAACTCGTTCTGTTGGAAAGCTATAAAACGTTACAAAGCTGGTACAAAGTGAGAGCCTGCCGTGACTGTGATTTGTGAGACACTGTGTATAAAAGGGAGAGGAGAGGATCAGAGGCTTCCCCTCCCACACATACACATTTATATGACACAGGGATTTACAGGGTTGGAATAAACAGAAATCCTATCCTGACTATGAATGAGGCTTGTGACGAAGTGGATTTCCTTTTATTCAGTCTCATTAACTTGCACCTTTCACATTGAGAAGTGTCAGCTGAAGCCATTGACTGTCAGCCAAAGTAGGTGGCTTTGCACCGACCGAAAATGTAAAACCATGTTCAGAGATGTTGCTCTAAAACCTGGCATTGCTTCCATGCTGCTTTTATTCAGAGCTTCTAACAGGAAGACACTAGAAGCTGGAGATTGTGACAAATTAAATGCAGCATCTTTTGCTTCTGGAGACAATAAATGTAGTTACTAATTTGTATCAAGAAGGAGAATGGTTCCAGTGATTTCATACTAGTATTTCTGTACTGAACTATAAACCAAAACAACACATTCTGTTATTTTGGGTGGGTTTTTTTCTGATATTTGGTTTTGTTTTGTTGGGGTTTTTTCCTTTTTAAATTCTGAATAAAAATAGACATGGGGTTGCAGATCAGAAATTCTAATTAGCAGATCTGTTACAGCAGCCCTTCCTTCATCTCCATGGAGCAGTATTCGTGGGGTAGGGGAGACTGGAAGGAAGATAATCTGCTGCAGGTCGCACAAGGGGAAAGGGGCTGCACTGCCTGATGTTTACATCATAGTTCCTACCACTATAATTAGTCAGCACAGTCTATTTTTGCCATCAACACCCCCTCCACTCCCCATGAATTATTTTATATTGGCCAAAGAATGCCAAGGGCCAAGACAAAGAGCTCAGGGGGAAGCATTTGACCCCCCTGGACACTATCTTCTCCCTGCTTACAGCTTGATGCATAGTGTGACTGTGGAGATAAAAAGGAGGTATTTCCCCCTATCCTTCATTTTCTTCACTTCCTACTTTCCCATCGAGGAAAATATTATCTCATAGAACTGTTATTTTCTCTTAGCAACCATATTGCTAACATGTTTTGTTGCTTCATGTTCTGAATTTCTATTCCTCTTTCTTCCTGCTATTTATAGCAATGAAGTGAGATCTTTGGGTTGCAGAAGTTCATCTGGTTGAGCTGTAGTCTCTTAATCCTTACTTTCCTAAGAAATTACTACTACTCCACTAGTAGCCAATTCTGCTGTTGCTAAACAAACACGGAACAAACTCAGCTGCATGTAAGAGCCAGTAATCTCAGTGGAAACCCCTTTAGTTGTTTCCTCTTCTGCCCAAAGTTAAACTGGACCATACATCATCAGGAGGGCAAAGAGACAATAAATTCCTTTGAATCAAAGGAGGAAGCAGGGTGTACCAAACAACTGACATTAGGCTGGAATGTAGTTTCTGGTCTAACTGCATGATTTGATCTGTTAATTTCCAAAAGTAAGTAACAGGGATTGCAAAAGAAATTCCATACTTCATGCCCAGCAGTAGTTATTACTGTACTGGCAGGTGACTGCCATGAATGGCACCTATTGTGAAATCACAACTGCTTCAAAATAAAGTGATAGCTTTTATTTTTTCTGGCTTCAATCACATGAGCTTTCTTGAATTAAGGACTCTCAAAGGACATTGTGATTTAATGTGGGATTTATATTTTTTCCCTACCTTGTTAAAAAGAAGTAAAGGTCCCAGAAGACTGCATAACTAATGTTTTTCATAAGGATATATAAAGTAGATTCAAGCAAAAGTATTGGCTTTGCCAGATTACACTTAAATGTTATTTTCCCCTGTGATGTAAAATATTGAATGTACATGCAAGCTGGGAAATTCAGTGTAGCTGTTGAGGAACTTACTTAATAAACTATTATGGTCAAAGTTAATGCAATTAAAAACTGATCTTTTGTGCTGTAACTGGGATTCAGTTATGTTAGGGATGTATATTAAAGCATAAAACTTAGCAGAATGCAAAATAATTTGTACAGCGTGGCTGAATCACAATTTTTATGGGAAAAATAACTTCCGTATTTTTAAGATGTCAATGATTTTAAATGTAGTGATTCAAAAACTTGCACTGGGAAAGTGCCATTGATTTTAGGGACTATTCCAAGTAGATGCAAAAGTTCAGGAATTAAAGGAAGAACAAGCAAAACCAGGAGATTTGAAAGTGACACAGAAACTCTTTTCAAGGAATATTAATTGCAAGTTAAAACAATTACATCATCTCTTTTAGAACTATTTGTAACAAAAGATTCTTAGGCATGGAGTTTGTCCGAACAATAATGTTGATGCTGAAACACGAAACTGCTTTTATCCACTGTGGGATTGTTGGCCCAAGCCCCGGGACCAGGTGCATGACCAAGCCCCAGGTAGCACAGTGAGGCACTGTAACCAGCAGAGCTGTCATTAGCACCCAAGTGCTTACTCCTGTTTCTGTTTTGTTCTAATACCCTTGATGTGAGTCTCTCCCTCTGGTTTAAACTATGGATACTGACAAGCAAATTTTTAAAAAATCTTATTATAATGGATGTGAATTTGCTTCAGTCATTACCTCTGCCTGCTGGAGTTGATGTCATCTCAGTGAAGGGATGCATTTTTCCTCCACTCAGCTACAGAGTCAAGTGGTGCTTACCATATGATGATAAAAGGAAGGTTTGAACCAAGGTACCATACTTGACCTCAGCAGCTGGGGTAAAGATGTGAATTGCAATGGTGTTACCTAGAAAAAAGGTTGTACCAGGAGTAGGCTGCAATTGTTATTTCTGTGGAGGCTATGGGGTCAGACCTAGCTAAGGTTCTATAACTTGATCGTGTCTTTGAGAATTCACAAAGAAACAGAGAACTTGATGGTGTGGACCTCAAAACATACACATATTGTGTTTACATGACTGTCGTGATTTAGGAATGGTATTCTCCAATTAGTCTTCTACCACTCCAAGCCATGCACCGCTTGCTCACTTTCGCCTCCACCTCTCCCTTCCCTGCAGCAGGATGGAGAGGACAACTGGAGGCACAAAAGGTAAAAATGATGGGTTGAGACAACAACAATTTACTGGAAACGGCAATGAGATAAGAAAACAAACAGTAACATCAACAATACTAATGACAGTGGATACAAGAAAAGAAATCAAAATTGCTCACCGTGGAAACCCCCAACAACAGACAGTACCTGACCACTCCCTCTGTCATGCTACTCCCACTGCTTCCTCCAGCTTGAAACTGGCATTACCCCACTGCTCCCTCCACACTTACTCCACTGGAAGGAACCCCTTCTCCCCACCTGTGACAATGACATGAGGTGATACAGAACAACCTCCATGTCCCATCCATGACCCCTCCTGGCTACTGCAAAAATTATCCCTATCCTGGCTTGAACGAGGACAGTGACCGAATAGGAGTTTTCTTATTGTGTGATTCCTTCCCCTCCCTTTGGTCTTGACAAAAGCAAGCTTTTTCAGCTCTGTGCCACTGAACATTTAGTACTTTAGCTGTATATGTTGGACAGAAACAGAGTAATCTAGATCCTCTTGGCAAGAGGACAGGTATGTTAAGGATAGGGAACATGTTCAGGTGTATATGATTACTTTTGTGTTGCTGTTTTGGGGTTGGGTGGTTTTGATAATTAGTGCAATTACTCTTTCTAGGGCATGCACTCCTGGAAGATGAAAATAAGGTCTGGCATCTAGTCCGACCAGTGGATGAAATGGATGAAGGTAAATCAAAGCGGGGCAGTGTGAAAGAAAAAGAGAGGACCAAAGCTATTACAGAAATCTACCTGACCAGACTTCTTTCTGTGAAGGTAGGGCTCGGATGTGCTATAGTTACACCTTACTTCTACAGATTTTGAGATACAACTGAGGAAATATATGCAAATATTAGTCATGCATTTGGCTGCAATTTGGAATATTGTGTGTACGTATGTCATGTAGATACAAACTGGTGTTCAAGGCTTCAAGTGATTAATATGCCCTGAGGAACTTTACTGGGAAAGAGATAAAGTACAACTCCTGATCAAAGCTGAGAACCATGATTACGTGATCATTAAATAAGGATATTCCTTGCAAGACAAAGATGGATATTCTGCTCTGTGCCACCTGTTTAGATAATATTTTCTTGGGTTTTCTTTTGACCTGAATGCTTTATAAACTCCTACAGAGCTTTATATTTCCCTGTTCTTGGATGTGATCAGTGCTACAATAAAACCCCAAAAAAAAGTTTCCAAATAATAATAGTCCTTTTAGAGTATTTTTAGTGCCTATACTGCAGAATTGATCATGAGCAAAATAATTTTTGAAACATATCTCCTTGGAGAAAGAATTTAGAATAATGTGTTTAATGACCACAAAGCCAGGCTCCTTTTGTGAAAATGAAGGCTGTTTGGATCCAGCTAAGGCCACTTGTCCAAGTGTGGAAGTGGATATGAAGGAAAGTCTTTGGACAGATGACACAGACTCAGGACAAAGAGCCAGAAAGATGCTTGCATCCCCCTTTTCTGTTAATAAAGCCACTGCTTTTATATTCCCAA
Organism: Machaerirhynchus nigripectus; assembly: GCA_013397975.1. Lineage (NCBI taxonomy): Eukaryota > Metazoa > Chordata > Aves > Passeriformes > Dicruridae > Machaerirhynchus > Machaerirhynchus nigripectus. Next base: position 195,938 of record VZRQ01004230.1, on the reverse strand, counting down.
TTGCCATTTTATAGATTACCAGTCTGGAACTTCACTGACTCATAAAGTGTTGGTGAGGTTTTATGGCTGGGATCACGGCTACCCCTACAACCCAAGGACTGTCAATGTATTCTTGCTGAGAGTGGAATGTCTTAGACCTCCTAGCCATCTGGGTTCCCTGCCCTGTTTGGTGGCTCTCAGCTGGAGTCATGGTTGGAAAGAGGATGCAGCCCTTCAAAGGTGTCTGTAGGGCCAGTCAGTTGACTGGGGAAGAACCCTACATGGCCTCAACAGGGTCATCTCTAAAACAAGGGGACAGCCTCTGAGGTTGCTGTTACTAAGGTCTAGGCAGATGCAGGAATCCAACCAAGAACACAGCCCTTCTGGACACTTTGCTCCTTGGGCTCACTGGATCTCATGAAGCTGAGTCAGACTGGGTGTCTGATAAGGCCCAAGTGTTTGCCCTTAAACAAAAAGGCCAAATGCTCCCTGGTACTTCTTCCTCTCAATCTCTTTCTTAAAATTGCATGGTGCTCTGTTGTCAGAGAAACTGGATGTGGGAACCTGCAAAACCATTAAAAAGTGGCTAAAAATTATTTTATGTGCATAATGACCCTGAAGTGTAAATGTAGCAACCAATTCCTGCTTCTTCTGTCAAGCAGAAGGCACACCTTTTTGTGCAAACCACAGACTCTCTGGTGAAGTCACAACCTTTCAGTCTAGAACATAAAATTGTGCTCTAGGAGGTCTTTACTCTGTTGGCAGTTTACAAAGTCACTGCTCTAAGAAGTGTCTTGCTTTTTCTCACTCATAGCACTCAGGATAAAGGCCATCAGTGACGGCAAGTCACCGAGTTCAGGTTGTAACACAAATAACTGACTTTTTAAATCTTGCTTTTAGGGGACACTTCAGCAGTTTGTAGATGACTTCTTTCATAGTGTGCTTAACTCAAACCATGTGGTACCACCAGCTGTGAAGTACTTCTTTGACTTTCTTGATGAGCAAGCTGAAAAACATGACATCAAGGATGAAGATACCATTCACATCTGGAAAACAAACAGGTACTGTATGAAAAGAGTCATACTTGTACTGCAGTGAAATAAGAGTGCAATTCCCAGGTATATACTAGCACTCTTACCGCAAATGAAAGTAAATTTCATTTATAATCCTCAGAATCATTTTAATTGAGGTAACATGTTTGTATGATGAAAAATATTCCCTGTAACCCTAGAAGCTGCAAAAGATTAAACCCGTTTACCTGTGGGATTGTCGCTGGCAGATTCACCATGTTTTACTTTTTGTCTTTTCTCAGAGAAGAGGAAAGCAAGAGGCAAATGGGACTAGATTTACCTGTCAAATCACAAAATCTAATACATGCTACTTGATAGTTTCTCTGACCTCACAGACATCTTCGCTTGCTATTTTGGGGCACTTAAGGTCCTTCTCATATGAGTTTTTCTGTGAGAGATATAAAGACTTGGTTTTCAGACATGGAACCCAGATAAGATTGCATAAACGTTGAAATATAAAATTAAACATCACTGCTGGGAGGAGATCAAAATGCAAAGCCCATACGTAATTTCATATTATTTTCTTGTTGTAGAATATTTATTGTGTAAAAAGGATTATTTATTGTTTTCCTTGCTTTGCAGCCTGCCTCTTAGATTCTGGGTAAACATACTGAAAAATCCCCATTTCATCTTTGATGTTCATGTTCATGAAGTAGTGGATGCTTCCTTGTCAGTCATTGCACAGACTTTCATGGATGCTTGCACAAGAACAGAGCACAAATTAAGCAGAGTAAGTGATTTGCATTCTACATCCTGACTATGCTCATGCCTGACGAGACAAAGGGCATTCTCACAGACAGTACCCATTCTCTGAGGAGATACAGCCTTGATCATTTCTCTTTAGTTTTATAATGAAGTTAACATTTCACCGCTTAGCAGGTTGGTGAACTGTCAGTATTGCTGTGTAGTCTGCCAACTGATACTTAGAAAAAGGAGAAAATAGCAACTGCTTTTATTAAAAGCATGTTTAAGAAGTGATTATTTCAGGTCCACCCATAATTTATTATCACCTTGCATTGATATATTTGTAAAACTCAGCAGTAATGCCATGTGTAAACTTCATCGTTTTATGGAATAATCCCACCAAAGTTAATAAGTATCCAAATGTTAATATCTGTAAAACTCAAGTGTATGTGAATATAAAGGCTTGATCTTATGTTCTAGACTTTCTTTTGCTTCCTAGAAATGTTCATAAATAACTAAATTTTCTGTATTCTAAATTTTTCAGGATTCTCCAAGTAATAAATTACTTTATGCAAAAGAAATCTCTAACTATAAGAAAATGGTGGAAGAGTAAGTATCAACTCTTTTCATGCTTATTCAATTATTAGGATTTTAAGCCTGTGTAAAGGAAAAGGGGATGCTGAAATAGTCAAAGTCAGCTGTCAAATACTAAAAATTTTACACCCAGATGTTTTTAAACATTCCCTTGGTGGTGGCATTGGCAGAGTTGATATGGAGCTCTGTCATGACCCAGGGTGTATTCTTGTCTGTACAGACAGATGAATAGATTTATTCAGGAGAAAATATGATGCTGTTTTGTGCAGTCATAGTTGTTACCCACACAATCTAACAAATGCTGCACTTCCATAACTCAGTAGAGACTAAATCCTGAAAACATTTTCAGAAACTTTTTTTTTGCTATTCTGTCTCTGACTTAAATCATTTACAAATTGGGAATTCTGTTAATATAATGGAAGATCTGCCACAGAACAAAACTCATGCCAGTTTTAAGACCTAAAATAATCATTAACTGCAGTTATAGATTTTTTTCCTGTGGTACACTCCTGTACAATCAGGTGTGATTTGGCTCTTCTGCAAAGGTACTAATGTTGGAAGGCAGGATTACTAAAGGAATCATTGGTCTGTTGTGGTAGAGTATCTCCTGCGTTAGTAAGGAAGCATATTTGAAATAATGGCAAAATTGAAAGACAGAATTACCAGAAAGACACAGTTTATTTCACCTAACTGAAAATCTTTTTTAATCTCCTGCAGTTACTACAAAGGTATTCGTCAGATGGTGCCAGTGAGTGACCAAGACATGAATACCCATCTAGCAGAGATTTCTAGGGTAAGAATATAATCCGTTTTCTTGTACTGAAATTGGAGCCAAGTGTAGCACTGGTTTTTGTTGTCTTCTCTTTCTATCTGGACAAATTGAGTTTTTTGTATGTGCAAATATCAGATGAGTTATTTCATAAAGCTGTAAAACACTCCTGTTTATTGTAGTCATGCCTGTTAGACCTTTGAAATGTTGATTATTGAATGGAATCAAGAATCCTTCTTGTCACTAATCTATCTGAGTTATGCAGGGAATAGAGCACAGTGTTTGGATTATTCACATTCATTGTGGGAAAATTGTTACACTCTTGAACTGTGCTTTCTCTCCACAGCATACAGGGGATTTTTAGCATTGATCATACTCATAACAAGTAGTGACTGAATTCACAGTGCTACCACAGCAAAAAGTAGAATCCAGACATTAAAGAATAGGCATGCACTTTAAGTACAGCATTTTTAGAACTGTCCATAGAGGGGCAATTCTTCTGCTTTATGCTACATGTGAGAAGTTCATCATGTGTTTGCTCAGTGGCACTTTTTGCATTGTAGGTTATTTGGGTTACCTCACATGGAGAAGAGCAGAGCGGGGTGGTTGCTATCTGGGACTTTGGTTGGAGACTGGTGGAACAAAGTCATTACAAAACCTGCTTCGGTCTTGAAAGAGCCTGTCTGCCGGCAGCTCAGCTCAGCTCGAGCAGGCTCTTGCCTTTAAAGCACTCTGTTTAACTTGGAGAACCAGGAGAGTCCCTCACCAGTCCTAAAGATGTTGTTTAGCCTGAGCAAGAAGGCAGTGTATTTACCAGCTGGCTTGCTCATTTGCTTAATTTAGTTGAAGAGCTCTAGCGTAAGGCGGATGTTTGGGGAATTTTTTGTGGTTTGTTTATTTCAGTGCCCTTAGGACCTAACATTTTGCAGATCAACATCCTCAGGAGAGCATTTCTATTTTCAGTCATTCACTACAAAACTCATCTGCAGTGACATTTCATTTTACAGTTCACTTTATTTATTACATAAATTGAGATGTATATAAAATTAGAATATTTGGTGATTAAAAGTAAATTCAATATAATGTTTCAACATCAGCAGAATATGTTCTTCCTTTCTATTTTCATTATAAATTATGATAAAAATTAATATGGAAGGAGTGATCGAACACTGCAAATTTTGACCAGCTCTAAAAGTGACTTTTATAGAGCAAGGAAAGATGGATGTTTCTCTGCTGCTTTATCCCTTGGGTAATCATTTATGCCAGTAGCAATATTTTGCAATTCTTCATTTTCTTAACTAACTTAAAAGACCAAAGGCGTAGCTAGAGACCTGAATCCTACACGTTTGAATGAAGAGCATCTGTTCAGACAGGTAGAGTACATTCACTAAATAAGTTATATGTGTACGGGACAGGGGGAAGACGAGGTAGTGGAAGGGTTTTTTCCTGCTTCATTTAAAGTCCTTTCTCTCTCTCTCTTCTCACCACACCCCCCCATGTCTTTGTATCTTCATGATTCAGGTGGCTTTTTCCAAATATACATGTGCTCATGATATTGATGACATACACTTTTGCTGTAGTGAGGTGTGAATAATTTCCAGGATGTAAAAAGAGCTGGAGAAAGGATTTGAAACACCCTTGATGACTGTGTCAGAACCAATGCTTAATATCTCAACAATATGTAAAATTGTACTGAGTAAATGCTTTAGCTTTTCACACCCATGCTGCGAACAGATGTTTGAGCTGTAGCCTGTGGTTTGACGTTCAGGGTTCAAAATATCTTCTACCTCCAATGCTAAGAGTTGTGGGCAGGCTGGAAAAATAGCAGAGGGAAAGTCTTGATCTGAAAATCACCAAACAAGTTTTCTCACTCATTTTCTCTGCCCCAAGTGTCATGTAACAAAAGTTAAACATAGAGCTTGCATTTGGAAATCTTGTCAATTGTACCCAACAGTTGTGCATGTGCATAACTTTCAGCTGTGTGTGATCCTATTTTGACATATTTGCTGCCTGCTTGTGTTAACAGGCACATACCGATTCCTTAAACACGCTTGTGGCTCTACACCAACTCTACCAGTACACTAACAAATACTATGATGAGGTAAGTTATGGCTTTTATTTTCATGCTTTAATATCAATGGTAAAATGTTATGAAGGTTAACATTAGTCTAAAGGAGTGACTTCTGGATTTCACTGAATAATCAGGTAAAAGCAATGCTGAACAAAAACCTTGCAGTTATATACCCTGCTTGCAAATTGCACTGGTCAAGGGAATGTCCTTATAAATGAACAATTCCATTATAGCTATCTGGTTGTGGTAGGGATAGTTTAACGGCTAGCTTAACAAGATCTGAGAGAGAAATAGATTTAAAAATCATTTCTCTTCAGTTCTACCATCCTAATAAGTATATAAGAATGTCACCAAGCAAAAAGTCATCAGAGTTATATCAGGTTTCAAGACAGTGTGCTTTTTTATTAGGAACAATCCGTTAAACTTTTTTGCTTCTAGGAATTGGAGTTATGTCCTTTTTATCAGTTAAAATGCTCTTAAAACCTCCATGCATGGTACCATCCCTGTTTTGCCATGACAAGTGCCTGCCTAAGGTAAACCAAAGTAGAGTAACTGTTGAATGTAGCCTGATTGAAAAGCAGGCTCACAGCTTCAGTTTAAAAAGTTTCTTAGGTTTTTCACACCCTGTGGAAAGGGGGACAAAGAATATCCCAGTGTAGCTGGGCTGTGGCTATGGCTCTCCAAACTTAATCTGAAAACAAAAAGAGAGAAGGAAACTTTTATTCAAAGGTTTCCATGGAAATGAATGCCTCCAGAAAACACTCAGAATTAAATCAAAGCAAGAACAGATGCTGAATCAAAAAGCAGCACAGCACATGTGAGCTCTATTCGGTTAGTCTTGCACCTCATCACAGTTCATGTTATCACTTATATTTAGCACTAAAGACAGTGAGTCTCATCCTTCACTGCAGCTGCTTTATACAGGAGCAGCCAGCCTGTCGCAGTTTTTAAACAGATGCAAGCAGGGAAAATCAAATCACCCTGAGAAGTCTTGCAATGATGGTCAGTGGGGGAAGCAGCCACAGGAATGTAGGCCAACCTGATGGCATTCCCTCACCCCTCATCCCCAGTGCTAAGCTGGCTTTCAGCACCTTCCCAAATGTGTCCGTACTTTGACCTCTTACAAAAACACTCAGGGACCCTGAATGACAGATGAACTGTAAAGCCCTGATTCATCCACACCTCAGGTGGAATCAGCAGCCTGTGGGACTTCATCAGTGGCAGGCCAGCACACCCCAGTACATAGCTGCGGCTCTCCCCTTCCATGTACATCACTGTGCAACAATGAGGTGCATCTGATGAAAAGGCTGCTAATTCAGAATTGTGGAGATAATCTGTCAAGAACCATTCAGTAAAATTAATCAAGCTTATTTATTTTCCATGAAAATGTTTTAATTTGCATAAATTGGAACATTTTGCAGCTGCCCTTGTCTTTATTACTGACACAGTGGTTCCCAGCATGTGCTGTACCTTCTGCATCTCTGCAGGGCTTGACAATGACTAAGTGGGTACATTCTAATTGTCCACATTTATATGAAGGATATATTCACCAGTAGAGATAATCATGAATTATTTAGCCTAGATTTGAGGAGTTACAGCTAGATATAATTGTCTAAATTAAGGAAACAATATCAAATTAAATTAGGCCCGGTTTAAATACTGCAATAAGTGTTTATTAAGTCTGTCTTGTAAAAATATTTTCATGCTTAAAAAGCAAATTCATTAAAATAATTGTTTCTAAACAAATTTGCTCTAGTGTTGGAAACGCAAACGCTGTACCAGCCCTTCAAAGTTAAATTATTGGCTAGATTGATTCTGACTACATTAATCTCCATTGTCAGTGATGTTCAAGAAGTAATAAAAACCACAGGTAGTGAGAGGAAAACTCCATTTTCCAGTCCTTGTACTTGCAAGTTTATATAGTATTTAAACAGTGCTAAAGGTTTCTGCTTGATTACACTGTCAGACTTATATTAATAAAGCCAGTTGTAGAAAAGGAATGGTTTTGTCATGTAACACATTCTTCTGATGGAGAAATCTAATAGCTGGTGGGAAAGTTTTCCTAAAGGATGGTGGAAATGAAAACCTTTCAAAACCTTTTGAATTTGATCTGGGTAGCCCTAAAAAACTCTGTTTGAAGAAAAGCCTTCTCATAACAGCTGACCTTTACTAGCTCTTGTTTTCAAATCCCTTGTGTCTCAAGAGTCATATCCTCTTATATATATTCTGTACAGCAGAGGCTGGGGGCCTGTACAGTAGGATGCTGGGGGCTCCTCTGACGAGCTCTTTGCTTTCCTGAACTATGTGGTGCTGGGCCAGAGTCTCGGCACTTCTTGGTGAGAGCCAAAGGGGAGCTGCTGGCTTTATTCCTCATATTGCCTACAAACACAGGAGACCATGCGTTGTCCTACCAAATGCCTCTGCATGGACCACCCAGGAGCGTCTCATAACTAAAGCTCATGGGGATGGGATATAATTACTCATGGCAAATGACCCTTAAGCCTTGTAGGGTGCACTGTAAGTAAAAGCACTGTTTCTTAAATAGCTCTAAGAAAATTTTCCCCTGCCTGCTCCATCTTGGAATGTAGTATTTTATAAGATAAAGTACTACCTATTAATTTGCTTGTATCTCAACATAATGGAAAACATTACAGCAACTTAGATAAAGAGAGACAATCATTTTAACTGTCTTTTTGTAAAAATAGAACATGGGGCCTAACGGATGGACTTTGGTACAGAGTGAATGCAAAAGATTCTTTGCAACCAAAGTAGTATCAAACATTTGGTCTTGGAAGTATGTCATACATTTTAAGCTAAATTATTCTAAACCTTCTCTGTTTATATCTTCCAGATTATAAATGCACTTGAAGAGGATCCAGCTGCACAAAAAATGCAGCTTGCCTTCCGTTTACAGCAAATAGCAGCTGCGCTAGAGAATAAAGTGACTGACCTTTGACTCAAAAGCCGCAATAAAGAAATCTGATCTGAAGATGTTCAAATTCATTCTTCCTGTTAAGGAAATAGTGTTCTATTTTTTAATGTATAATTACAACTTTAAATGAAAGATTTCATGGTTTTTTGATAGCAGAGGTGTAATGTAAAGAATTTTTACTGTAAATTATGCTTCTAATTAAAAGCTGTGTTGTGTGTAAATGAATCTTCTGTGGGAAAGAGAGTCCTTTGGTTGGGGGCAGGGTGGGGGGTGGAAGAAGAAAAACCTATAGTTCATTTGGTTTAGTAGAATCTGAGACATCAGCATTTAGGATTCATTATGCAAGTAAATCCAATACTATAGCATCCTTTCTACCTTAAGCAATATTTGTACTAGGAAAACAATAACATACTTAGAGACACATGCAATATCCCCTTTTATTTTGATAACTGGAAAATGACTTCCATAGAGCTCTAAAACTTGGTCTGTGCTCATAACGAACATAGTGAACATTCTCTGCAAGACCTAAAAATGGGATTTGCTACCACACAAGGTTCTAAATTTAATTACCTATCTCAATGGTGATGCACAGTATTGCACCCACCACAGATGGCTGTGAGAGAAATAAGAGTAATGTCAGTGTAGGAGAGTTCTACTGATGAAGTCGTTTGGTTCAGAAATCACTGCAAAGGAATTAGTCCTTAAAACTTTAAAACTCTTTGTTATTATTGTGAGTTTTATGATATATGCTAATGTGCCTTACTTGTACTAATTCTGTGAATCTGATGAATGGTTTTGTAAAAAGAAGCAGATCAGAAAAATAAGTATTTATGTGCTATTGAATGACTTTTGTGTGAAAAACATGACCAGCAGAATGCTTGTAATTAGCTGCTTGCCGAGAGTGTGCTGTTTAACATGATTTGATTATGTATAATATCCTATTTTAGAATGGTTCTGATGATTTTTTATTTGAATCTTGGAACTGTCCTAGAAATACCATCACTTGTTTTTATTGTATCTGTGATGTAAAATACTAGTATGATATTGGAAAAATCATATACCCGTCTATTGAAAACCACTCAGTCAGTTTTGAGCCTTGGAATGCTGCATTTGATTGAATACACACTATAATCCATAGCAAAGATAATTGAAATAACTTGTCAGAAAGTGTGTGTTTACAATATAGGTAAGCTCCGTACAAATCAAAAAGTTAGGTACGTCTTCTTAAATTGCTGTATTGCACATCAGAGAACTTTACTTCTCTTTGTCTTGCAAGTTTTTGGCAGTAAAGTAGCATTTTAATGAAGTGCTGCCATCTGTACTCCTTCGTTCATTGTCCTGCCAAGCACCCGGACTCTGCTGACTCTCAGCAAGCTAATGCAGTGTCTGCTGCCCACCCTCCCTGCCTGGTAGGTTGTCATGCACTGACTTTTACTGTCTGTTGGCATTTTTTTTCCTCCTGTTTTGAAAATTTCCTAGTATTTGTTAGTGGGCCTTTCCTTCAGTTTCTGAAAATCAAAAGCCTCACCAAAACTGGTTTCCTGCCCAGTAGGCTGTGAGCAGTTTTTCTGTTTGTTTTGTACTCGACTTCTTGCATTTGTCTATAATCATTCCTGAACCTGCCTGGGCTGTAAGTTATTTTATACTGTTTAGGACTGAGCTATATGACGTCTACAGGAAGGTGCTTTGCCAGTTACTCTTTCATCAACAAAGGCATCCTAATTTCATGGCTAATCTGTTTCTTTTTCATTATTTGTAAATCCTGTTAATTGTAAATCAAATACAATGTTGTTTTTTCCACCAAGTGTCAGTGGATCTTTACTGAAACTGGGGGGATGGGTGTTAAAAGGATTTGTAATGCTTCCTCTGTGAGTGATGGAGCAGCGTCCATCAGTCTGTGGCTGGGAACATAGGAGCGCAGCACATCCTGCAGATGGAATCATGCCCTGACATCATGCCCTTTTTATTGGCATTTGCTCTGAAAAATGACAGTGCTCTGGAGAAGCAAGGATGTAGTGCAACATACCAGAGTGAGGTCTTCTTGCCTGATCTATCTTGGGACCTGAAAGCCAATTAAAATACATGCTCAGCAGCATCTCTCCAGAGAGACCAGAAAGCCCTGCTTGAGCAAGTAGGGCTTTTAGAGGGAACATTATACGTCCCCCATCACCAGTGACTTGACACAGAGCAGCTGCAGGCTGTGGCTCTGGGATGCAGCAGTGCTCCAGCTGGATCTTACCTGTTATAGGGAAGTGGCATGTGTGTCTGCTGGCATGTGTGAGTTCATGATGGATCCATTAGTCATTCTTGGTGCCCTTTTCTCACATCCTGAGAAATCTGCAGGCTATTGGTGCTGCAGTGTTGCCTGCCAGGGAACACAGAGGCAGATAACTGTGAGCAGCTGCATCTACAAAGAGACTTAATGCCAGTTCTTCAGTTTCTCCAAGTCTCCTGTCCTGAAAGCACAGAGTTGGAATTTGAATTGAAGAACTGAACTCGTTTATTTTATTATTTCCCCTTTTGGCTAAGCTACTTCAGTGCTTGTTTTTCCACTCAGGTGCTCTGTTTTGTCCAGGCCTAGTTTTAGGCTTCAGTTTTCATTACAGATTAGTAATCTGATTCTTAAAACCTTCATGCTCCTCATTTGGTTTCTGCTGCTCCTGCCATCTGGTTCATGTACAAAATAAAAGGAAAAAGCTCATGGGAGTCTTCTTCCTTTTCCCCCCTTCTGCAGCCCCTCTAAGGGGCACTTAAAGTGCCAGAGCCTTCTCTTTGCATCATAGCAGCAGCTGTGAGCAAAGTTCCCTTGCTTGGACATCTCCCACCCCCAGATGGGAGGCTGGTAAAGGTATTTGACCACCACCAGCAGGTCTGAATCCCATTGCTGACAGCCTCCTCTCCAAGGGTTTGCTTGCCTCCTTACCAGCAAACATGCAAGTAGAGATCTCATATGATGGGACAAGGTCCCTGCACCTGCTTGTTTAATATGTAATAACTCATCCAACTGAAGAGGAATGGGGTTTTTTTTTTGTCTCTGGCCAGGAATTCACTCTCTATTCCTTAGTGCCAGGTTTCCCTCTGACACCTTACTTGATCTTTTTGCTGCTCTCCATATGCCATAGATTTATAAGAAAGTGGTTACTGGTGGAGGGGACCTTGGCTAGCTCACATTTGTGAGGCATTCATGTCTCCTCAAGATGACTTCTCTGATCAGTCTGTTACAGCCTACTTGAGCCTCCCTCCCCCTTCTGCACCCTGCTGTATAGGACACATTTCTCAGCCTGCTGAGTCCAAGCTGTATTTACATGCACTCTCTAAAGCTGGCCTTCCTGGTAACCTTTTGAAAATAAACAGCCATCACTATAAACAAAACCATACAGGCAATTCAGAAATTCAAACTGGAAGTCACAAATTCACAAACTGTAGCAACATGCGAGGATTTTTAGCCAGCTGCATAAAGACTTAAAATGGCTCTAAGATTGAAATTCAGCTGTCCTGGACTTACCAGCACTGATGAGACTTCGTGGCCAGTCCTTTACCATTCCAGGTTCTCCAGCCTTATTAGTAACACAACCATTTTCAGCCATAGTATGCCCTGGATGATATGTACCTACATAGCATAAAAAAACCCAGTCTCTGAATCTGATAGGGAAACCCCTCTTACTTGCTTCCTATGGTTGCAAAACCTCTGTTTATCCTGATAATGGTTCTAGTCTGGGTTCCCATTTGCACCTAAGCATGTGGTGTAACAGTTCTCTGAGGGGTTCCTTTCTAAAGAATTTGATCTTGAGCAAAGATTGCTTAAGGCTTTTCCCAAGTCTGTTGTCTTCTCTTAGAAAAAACTTACAGGGGAAGTTGTTTGGTTTTTTCCTTTTTATCTCTGTCTAGAGATCCCCTTCAGAGGAGTGACACAGTCAGATTCAGAAGTTTTGAAGGAGGATGTCTACCTGCCATTTTTCTACCAACCACTGCCTTGAGCCCTGTGTTATTCTGCTTTACACTCAGAGGAGTTGAAATTTGGCACTTCGAGTCACTAGAGTTGATGCACTGGAAATGTAAGCACTGCTGCCCTTGTGACTTGCTTTCATTCCTCATTCCAAGCTCAGTACTGGCAAACTCTGTGCCTGAAGCTTTCCAGGTTCTCCATCACACAAGCTCCTCTCTTAGTTGTCTGTTTTGCCAGATCTGCCTGGAGCACAGGATTCCCTGGAGAATGAATGACAGCAGCACATAAGCTATAATGATCAGTGATTTTTTTTTCTCAGACTCTACATACCTAGTCTGTGTTTTTTGAGTTGGAGAAACCCTCCTTCAGTTGATGAATGATGAGTTTGAAAGGCGGAATTGTAAACTAGAGTTGGTCTTTTAGCCTCTCTCTTTTGTTAGCTTTTGTCTTGATGGGGCCTAAAAGTGATGATGGAATTCTTGGTGTTTGACAGTTCCTGCAGAATAGAAGGAAAAGAGACTTTCCATACCCACAGTTACAAGGAAGTTTTCAAAGGTTTTGTTTCCTTGAAATGGTGTCCCCTTTTGCCTCAGTATCAAGGAACATTTCTCCATCCATTAGAGAAGAAAGTGGTTTCCCCTGTGCAGGCCTGTAATAACCATCTATGCTGTGAAAGATCACTGCTGTTGTACCAGACAGTCAGGGCTGACTTCTGTCTTGCCGGTGCATACTGCTTGCTGCTGCTGTCATTACCAAAGAGGACAAATCCTACTGTCATTCATAGCCAGGCAATCAAAAGCTATTTCATTTACCCATGTATTCCTGTCTCTTTGCTGCTTCTCAGCTAATTGCCATTTGAACCAGAAGAGAGTTTGAGTGCTTTCCCCCTTTTTTTAAGCTTTTAAAGAACCTATGTGTCTTAACAGATTGGACGCTTCAGAAAGAAACTATTTCTTCAGTGGGACAGAGGACAATAGATCTCATACAGCTGTATATGGCTCATCTTAAAAGGAAATAAAAATCCCACCATGAACCCCACACTGTGTTTTTGAAATCCTTTATTCAGTGCTCTAATTCTGAACACTGTTTTTGGCTTATTTAATTGTCCTCAAAATTGAATGTTGAACAAAACTCACTTTTTTCTTTTAATCTACTGTAATAAGAAAGGAGTGAAATGAAAAAATGTATTCCTTTGATACCCTTAATCTTTTCTCTCCTGTGGCTATGCTCCTATTCAGTGAGAGATCATACTTGCTAGTTGCAGAGCCTGGACGCCAATCCATGGGATTTAAAACAAACCCAAATCCATGTTTCCTGCAGCTACATCTAGGTCCATGGCAATGCTTTCAATTGTAAAACTGCCTTCAGGATGTTACTTGGAATATTATTATCATGGGTCTGGCTGCTTTCCTCATCTTCCTTCATGGGATCCTTCTTTGTGTGGGTTTTCACCCTGTGTTTCACTGGCACTTTCTGAACCACAATGCTACATTCCTCTGAAAGCCCAAGGAAGGAAACAATCACTGCCTGGATTAATCATGCACTTTTCATCCCCAAACTGCCCCGTGGGCACTCAGACCCTCCCAGGCTCAGCTCACTGGAAAATTATAGAAGTGGATTTTTTTGTGCTGGAGCAGACAACCTTACTGAAACATAAAACATTTCCATCTGTCTAAGGTAAAACACATTTGTTTTGTTAATAAACACCTTATATGTACATTGCTATTCATAGCTGAGGTACTTACATTCACATCTGATGTATGAATGGCCCTTCTTAGTTGATCTGAACTCCACCTAAAGTCTGCAGCACTCTGCCCTGGACTGGTGGCTGCAGTATGCTAGCCCTAAACTAGAAAGTGACACAGATATTAACATCATTTAGCCTTTAGATAAGGCTAAATACCCACAGCTCACTTGCTTGGTGTGGGTGTTTAGCCTCATTGCTCTTTTAATGGACTAAAGTTTGTCTTGTGAGGCTGCTGTACATTTATGATATCCAGAAGTCCCATAACGAGGCCTTAATGTCCAGCAAAGGGAACAGAAAGACTACCATCATTTTCAGCAGCAGCAGGTTCCCCTTCTGCTCAGCTGTCAATGTATATTCGACCCCTTATATTAACATGGTCTTATTTTGTTTCCTTGTGCACTTGAAGCAGTGACAGTCTTCTATTTGTATTCTGGCACATTACTGCTGGAGATGAGATCATCCATCTAAGTTTTGTAGCTATTTTGGAGCTACAGGTTTGGTATTTAATAAGGTCGTGCCCTGGTGTGCTTACTCCTCCTACAATAATACTCGATAGAGAGCTGTGTCAAGTTATGGCTTTGCTTGCTGTGTGTGAAGATTCATATGCTGATTGCTTTGACCTGCCTATCTATAGTAAGAGCCTGTAACTGCCCGAGTACTATTATAGCTTTTGATTTAAGTTACGGTTGTGATTTTATCTTTCTTTTCAGTGAAAGGAAGATTAGAAATGTTTTGTTTGCCATTTAACTGGAAAATGTTAATAGTTTAGCTGCATCTCTCTAAGAAAATAGGGAGAAAGGGGAGATGACGTCCTTTCCCTGTGTGGTGGTTTTGGACAATTCTTTTCTGAAGTTAGCCAAGACAGTGACGACAAAGAACACTTCAGCACTGCTGTCACTGACAGACCTAAGTTTCTTTGTGGTTAATCATTCATGTGAATTAGCAAGGCAAGTTTTTTAATACAGAGCTTGAATTTAATTTCAATCTGTGCTGTCCATCATTGTCTCTCTTTAGCGGATTTTTGAGATGACAGCGTACACAATGTATCTAAGATTAGATTCTGGCTTTAAATATTTAGAGTCTGAATCACATCTATTTGTACTTCATTCCAAGGTTGAAGTAATGTGGCAGGACACACATTCTGCAGTAGTTAAAACAATCAAAGGAGTGCTGAATTATTCATTTTAAACTTTTAAGCCATTTCTCTTTGTGGGCCTGTACCCATATGCTGCTTGGGGTAAGCTGGGGATTGCCAGCTGGGCTGGAGGCTCTGCCCTTCACACAGTGCCCTGGTGCTGGTCTGCCAGCCCTGGCCATTTCCCCACCTGCTGGGCCAGCTAAGGGCTGGGAGCTGTTTGTGCTAATGGCTCCTATGGTTTTTGAGGAACAAATTTCAGGCTGGGGTTTGGGTAGCTCCTGTTTAAGTCAAACTGCCCTCTGACAGGTGATTTAAGAGTCTCATCAGAAGATTTGCTCTACTAATGATATCCCAGCTGGCATGTCCACAGCCAAAAATTTTCTGTTAACTATCTGCTGGGAAAGGATGCTAATTTTAGCCCCTTGCCAGCAAGTGGCAAACCCAAAGACAAGTTAAGTTCACTGTAGAGCCTGAGCCATAAAGCCAGGGAGTGGATCAGATCTCTGAGCCTTGCCAAGCTTTGAGTTGCCTTGACAGGCATGTAGCCCTCAAGACCGGGAGCTGCTCTGAACACTGGCTGCTGCATTCCCTTTACAACATGGTTTTATGTATTAACACAGATGGAGCTTTGATCTGGTTATTACTATGCTGCAGATGTTGCCCCTGCTCACCCTGGATCTAATGAAGCATATCAGGAGTCGCTAGTGATTTAAATGGACTCTGGATCTCTTCTGCAATCTCTAGGAGATTTACTCTAAAATCAATTATATCTGCTCTAAAATCAATACAGCTAGTGCTTTAACATGATCAGCACAAGAGAGGAAACTGGAGGTTGATACAGGTGGCTGAGGTAGGGAGAGAAGGGAATCAAGTAGACCATTTATCAGGTTGGTACCACTGTCCGAGTGCCTGCTCTGCACACGGAAGGTTGGCATTCCCTGAGCCTGGTCATTAGACATCATGATTATCATACGGAGTGACTCTTGTCTTCATCCAAAAGCCTTGAAATATTTTACAGACGTTAATTAAGCTCTGTGAGGTTGCATCCTGTTCCTGTTGATGCAACAAAAAAATGAAAAAATAAAAAATGAAGGCAAAACCAACTTGCCTTCAGTTAGAGCACAAGTCAATTGCACGGCTGGGAATAAAACTTGAGATTCCAGGTCCTTGGATCCTAAATCTAACCTGCTGGCAGTGCTACATACAGAAAAATTAAAATTTATCCAGCTAAATTGCTATCTTCATGCTACAATTTTCCACGGTTTTGTATAGAAGAAAAATTCAGACACTAGGTTGAGATAGGAAAAACCTGCCTGGCAAGGGTGATATGTGTTCAAAATCTATCATTCAAAGAAAAAGTCCCGTCTCTACTTAAATATATACAGCTATTTGTTGAAAAGAAGTTCGCCCAAATTGCAGTCTGCAAAATATAGAGATTCAGCATCTATACAAAGGATATGTGAGGCCTGGTTTTTAGTGTTTCTCAGCATGTAGTCTGACCCATTCCATAAATGTGGGCACAATATAACTCTGCTAGCCTGTAACAAGAGTGTAACTTTGCCACCATCTACACTTCTATAAATGTTGTCATAGAGGTGGACACACACCTGTAGGTGCAGTGTGTATTCCCAGAGGACAGGCAGCTGGACCTGACCACCCGTGGTGCAGAGCTTGGTGCTAGTTAGGGACAAATGCAGCTCTTCTCTGGCCACATCTGCAGCCCCATGGCATCTCCCAGGGCTCTGGCTGTGCTCCTCACTAAGCTGATGTTTAACCTGGGCACCCCTACTTGAACTGCAGAAATCACACCTCTCATTCTTCAATAGGGTGCATTCTACCTCACCAAGCACACAATGATGCGTAAACAGATCCTGGATCCTCACAAACAGGGGTCCTGTACATGCCCCAGCTATGACCAAAGCTCTGCAGGACCTGTGGTGCCACCTCAGGAAGAGAGCAAAGAACTGCACTGTGCCCCTCTCCCGGACCAATTACAGGGTTCAGGCTCACTGGGCTGGTGTCAGCTCCAGCTTGCATTGCCCTGACAAAACTCATCACCACACACCACAGTCCAGACTGAGCACTGCCACGCGCCAGGGCGTGGTAGCAGGGAAACCTGTGCTCCCTCTCCCAGGGCAGGCCCTGCCTCACAGGCTAGCTGAGTGCACCAAATAGAGATACCCAGGCAGCAAAGGCAGCCTCACCCCAGCTCACAGCACCACACTGGTGTTTGAGAACATTAAACTGGTTTTCTCAAGCTGAGTTAATACTGCCGTGGTGCAAAACTGATTATGATTGGATAAATATTTCTGTGCAGACATAAAGACAGGAATGAATGGAGCTGACTGGTCTTTTTGGATTTGGTTTGGGGGATTTTTCAGTGGAGAAAGCATTTGGTTGAGCTGAAGGAAACAGAAGATACTATAAAAAAGCAACATAAGTGATACAAAGAATTATATGGTATTTTAAAGATTTTTCCTTTTTCAAATTATCTCAAATGTCATTTAATGGGAGCAAGGAAGTTTGGTTTTACAGATACATAAATATACATGTAACTATATATGTGAGGAGGGAGTGTTGTATAACTACATTTAACTACACCG
The DNA here is from genome assembly GCA_013397975.1 of Machaerirhynchus nigripectus. Taxonomy (NCBI): domain Eukaryota; kingdom Metazoa; phylum Chordata; class Aves; order Passeriformes; family Dicruridae; genus Machaerirhynchus; species Machaerirhynchus nigripectus. The sequence goes on along the minus strand of VZRQ01004230.1, from coordinate 178,405 downwards.
CATGCCTTTAATAAAACTTTCCTGTGGAAAACTCTTAGGGATTTTTAATCCAGGCAGCTAACCATAAAGTTTTCTCCATAACAGTAAATTATGACAATTGCCCACAGCTTTAACTTCCCTGCGCTTTGCTCTCTGCTTTGAATTAGATTGTGATGATCAATATTAATAGTCTCTGCTCAGATATGGTCACTGCAAAACCAAGATGAAACTGTCTTTGCCTCTGAATTTTACTGCAAATGTGAACATTTATCAACACTTACTCAAGACATAAATGAGAAATAGAACAGCTATATCACGAAAGAAAGAGCTTAGTTAAAATTTAACCTCCCTGCCACGCATCTAGAATATTTTCCAGAAGCAAATGTAGATAGTTGTATTGCAGGAAAGACAGCAAAATCTATAAATATTTGTGATCAGCATAAGCCTTGTCCACTCCTAACTGTTCTGGGGAAGAACAAGGTATAAAATTTTCTTTGTGTGATCACAGCTTTTCCACACTAGCTCTCAGACATACTCACAACAGCTTTTTGTCCCCAGCTGTTATTGTTTAGAATACAAAATTTGCCTAAGCATCTATTTAAAACAGCAATATAACCCAAAGGAGCCAAAATACCCAGCCCGTTCAGTGCCATCAGCTGTACTGTATCAGCATGCCTTTTCTTCAGCTGGGTGCTTTTGCTGCACACACTGCGTGAAGAGACACCTGCACCATGCCTGGGCTGGCCCAGGACATGTCACCCTCCGCACACCAGGGCTTTCGCTTCCTGGCCTGACTTTGAGGTCAACCTAAGGTTCACCTCTGCTGCTTGACAAGAATTATCTCAAAACCTTTTGCTTGGGCTCTTTGATGGGACAGATAAATGCATCTGCAAGGCAAGGCAGAAAATGTGTTTGCCCAAAAGAGCTGGCAAGACCGGGGGAATCTTTCAATGAACCATTGGTTAAAAGCAGTAGTTTAACTGTTTGAATATCAAGTGATCTTGGAGAGAAGTGAGTCATTTTTCAAAGAGCACACTGAGCCACCGGGAGCAGGAGGAGAAAGGAAATATGAATTTTTAAAGCAGACTTTGTATGACTCAAGTTGAACACATTCGTCATTGAAATCAGTACATGGAGGTTGCTGCACTAATGACCCTTCAGAGCTGAGACATGTCACGTTTCTCATCTTCTCTCCTCAAGGATAAACTCCTAGAAGAGTAATGCACAAATGTGTGTCCACAGCTCCTCACTGTCACCAGGTAAAAAGAGAGCTTAAAACCAGGAAACAACGTCCCATGATCACCACAGGTTTGTCCCAACTGTGTATTCCATCATTAGTGTCCCAGGAGGTAGAGATGCAGTTATGGTGGCCAGTTTGACCAAACACTCCAGGAGCAAGGAATAAAAAAGAGAAAACTATGAAACAGAGGGTTTGGCAGTATTTGTTCTCTAGGCCCTGAACCTTGAAATGTCCTCTATTTTTTCTAGGTGTTCATTAAAATCGTAAGAGCTCAATTCTCAGTTCTAGAAGCTGGAGCTTTAGGAAAACACAAAATATCCTGAGTCTTAGGATGCAGTCTGATGTGACAAGCTTGATCTCCAGCTCAGAGGAGCAGAATGGTTTCACTTCTTGCTCTCCCCTTTGCAATCTCATGTTCCCTTCTCACCCAAGAGAAGAAAAGCTTTTGCCATGTACTGCCACACTATAGAATGCCCAGAAACAAAAAAGCCTACAGGCATTCTTGCATCCATTTCTTCTTCTCAATGTTTTAATGAGCAATTTAGCAATAATGCTGGAAAAGAGATTTCAAGTTCTTACACTATCTTATACCCTAAAACCACCAGGATCTGTTTCATGAATATTCTTCTAAGGTTAATCTTCATCAGCTCCATTTGTAGATTTCCATGATTTCTAGTAAAACCTCGGACCCTTTAACTGAACTTATGGAGGTGAGTTGTTCTAGCATTATTTATTTTGACTTCTCCCTTGTTGACTCAAAAACAGCTTCTCTCCTTTAACACCCCTCATGTTTTCATTTTCACCCACCCAATCACCCTACACAGCCCACCTACACTCACATAAAGTCTATTTCACTCCTGCAGCCTTATTACCTTATACCTTTAGGACCTACTAGCCAATCAATTCATTGATTGTGTAAAAATTCATATTGGAAAGGACTTCAGGATGGTATTACCTTTCTCTGCTTAGAACCTGTTGGACCTCACCTCAAGCACTGTGCCTGGTCTGTTTGTCCCAGTCAGTACAAGAAAGATACCTGTCAACTGGAACACGTTCAGTGTAGGGCCATGGTGCCAGCTGCATGCTGGAGCACTGACCCTGGGAGGGGAGTTTGAGGGACACAGGCTTGCTCAGCCTTCAGGCAGTCCCCACCACCTAACAAGAAGTCATTAGAAGCACAGAGCCAGGATCTTCATGGTGTGGCATGAGAGAAAGGCAACAGGCATTAGGCATAGGCCAACACCCATTTAATGAACTCCCAGATAACCCTGTGGCCAGAAGAAAAATGCCATTTTGTTTGGATAGCACTCCCTGGCCTGCACTGTTTAGAAAATAAAAAGATCTCTTTTTAAGTCTGCAGATCTATACATACTAATGCAAAAATATCTGTTACTAACATGGTACACTGGTCACCCAAACCCCTCCCCCCAGTCAGTAACAGCTTCAAAGGCTTAATTTTCTCTATTATTAGGTATATTGTTTACAGCAACACAGAAGATCATAGAGAGAGAGTTAAAAGGATATCTGCCATCTCTCATTAGCAATGTCAACACTGTCTCTTGGGTAAAAGGATCTTTGGCTAAAATGCTCCATCTGGAAGGTCTGAAAATCTGAGGTTTTGTTCCCTAAAGTTTTTGGTGTCTGAATCCTTTGGGATAGGAGGAGCAGAGGGCTGTATCCATACATCAGTTTTTCTTATTTGGAGGCAGGCTATGTTTTGCAAATTTTGTTTTCCTCTGTTTTGCAAATGGGCAGTTACTAGTCATTCACTCTATGTTGTTTATAATTTTCTGTTCTTTCAGAGTAATTTTCAAAACACTTTGATTTTCTTTTCAGCTCTGAAAGAATAATCCAAAACCAAACATGTTATTCTTTGAAATTAACTCACTCACTAAAGCTGGTTTCCCTATAAATTTGACTGAAGTGGATGATTAAGAAGTCTTCTCTACAAATAATGCTTCATGAAGTACAGCTGTAATGAGACTGCAGTCTGATTATTTAAATGGATGTACATTTTTATTTACTGCAAAACCATTTCTGGCTTGCCCTATATTTAATCCTTAATGTGTCTCTGAAATCACAGTAGTGGTTTCACACATTGTTAGGGAGGTCAACTCCAAAAGCTGGTTACTTCAGTCCTCAGAGTTGACTCTGACGTTCATGATCCCCTAGGGCACCAATTAAATTTAAAGGATGAGCTTTACCAAGAACCTGAACTTGGGAGTTAGCTTCCAAATACTGCCTATTTTCATGCCCTGCACAGAGCAGATGCAAGGTTGTTTGGCCCTAGTGGATCTCTGATGTCCTTTAAAGAGCTTCTAAATCTCTCTAGCAGAAATTTGAAGACAGGTTATATATGCTGAGTCTTCTTCAACAAACTGATATTGTTTTAAGTTATACTGCAGCTCTTTTTGACATCTGTCTCTGAGGCCTGGTAAAACAGTTCCTCAATTATCTATTACTTTGAATTGTTACAAAGGACCCCTGGGATAAGCACCCGTGTGATCTAGGATGTGAAGGCAGGTTACTCATTTGAGTACAGCCAGATGTCTCTACAGTGGGGAATTTTTAGGGGACATTAGTTTGAACCTGCACCATGCCCAAGCCACCCTGTCCTACTGCTCAGCACTACTCACCCTCTCTGAGCTAGTTATGCCACTTTCAGTGCTGGGCTTGCTGTGGCCTAAGATACATGTGCTACTGTACAAGGTGGACGTGCCCAGAAGAACTTTCATTGTTTGCCTCCAGACTCAGGTACCTTCAAGGTTGGCAGGCAATTGTGGTTTGAATGCTTTGCATTAGAGAACAGTCAAAGAGAAAGAAAATTGCCTGGCAGTACAAGAGGATTGAGAATAAGTTTTATGGTGTATTTACATGTAATGACAGCAGTGAACCATAATGATACCCACGAGGGACCTGTGTGATGATCCTTATTGATTCCAACAGGTGATTCTTACACAGGTGGTGTCTGCTGCTCTTTTTTAGAGAAGGATGTGAACAGACTGGAGTGGAGAAGGAAAGCCCTTCCTAGCAGATCATTTTAAGCCTTGCTGATTGATCAGAGGAGGAGCGTGAAGCCTTTAGACAGGAACTTTTTTTTGATGGTGATGTTACAGAACCAGAGGCCCATCAGAAAAATCCCACTCAGAAAGGAACTTCCTCACATTTCCATCGTTTTTTACTTTGTTTTGTGCAGATGTCTACTTCTCCTGCCAAATTCTCCGGCTTAGTGCACATGAGACAGAAAATATTATCTGGATCTGAGAGAGCTGCATTCTACAGTACTTAGCTGAAGGGGTAACTGGAGTATTTTAGAGGCCAAGAAGTCCTACATGACACAGATCTGTTGTGAAGGAAAATAGAGCTTGATAGACTTCTAAGTGAAACTGATTTTTTACAGTAAGTGGAACAGTGCGCACACTGGAAAAGGCTATGTAGAGAGGCTGTGGATGCCCCATCACTAGTATTCAAGGCCAGGCTGGATTGCGCCCTAAGCAACCTGATCTAGGAAAAAATGTCACTGCCCATGGCAGGGGAGGCTGGACTGAACAAGCTTCAAAGGTCCCCTGCAACCCAAACCATTCCATGAGACTGTGATCTATGAAAAAGTATTTCAACCTCCCAGGTAACCCGCCAGAGAGCTCTCAATAAAAGTAAGCCATGTTCATTTCCTGAGTATTAGCTTGTCCAGTTCACTGTATAAATGTACTGAATGTACCTGTCTGTGTATGGAGGAAACAGAAAGTGGAAAGGGGAGAAAAACTTAAGAGACGAGCTGGGAGGCATCTTGCTTTTTTTTCTGTTGGGAGTCCAATCTGGCTTTCCTGAACACAAGCTAGAGAGAGTCACATAAAAGCAAGAGATAACAAATGCCGCCTCTGTTTCTGGTGCAACTCTCTGCTGAAGAACGACAGATGCATGCATAACCTTATCAGGCAGGGATGTATACAAGCATCAGGTTGTTTAAAGTTCTTCTTTCATTTGCCTTTTTGGCCAAAGAGTAAGAATAACATTGGAAAGAATTCAAGCTTAGTCAGCTGAACCAGACTTCCACTACAGACATAAACAACCAGATAAGAAAAGAGAAAAAAGAAGACAAGGAAGTTGAAAAAAGGGATGTTCAAGAGCAACACAGTGGATATGATCTAGCCAGATTCTGGCTGCCTGAGTGGGTGACACCTCTGGGCTTCTGAGGGCAGAGGGTTGTCACTGTGGATTCCACTAAGGGTAGGAATGTGGCAATCACCACAGTAAAGCTTGCTCCGTTCTGTCCATCTGCTTTCCTGTCATTGATATTAACAGCCCCACAAATGCAGATAGGCCCAGCCACCCATGCTTTCATTATTAGACCCAGCATGCAGCACATAAAATTTTGTTCATTAATTCCCAATTGCACATTTGTATTATTTATCAAACACAGCCTTTGGGGATAATAATGAGAATGTTGGGGTTTGCTAATCTCATCTTTTTGTCTTTAACTCTTTCTCTATTTGTATGAACAATTTTGGATAATGGCTTGACTCTGCTTTTTTGTTCTATTTTGGAGATTGAAATAAAAAACACTCATCACTGTGCCCTCACCTTCTATAAATCCTTCTTGCAGTTAGCAAAAAGAACCAGAATATAGTTTGTTAAATAAGTATTGCTGTATTTCTCTATTCTATACCATCAGTGCCATTTGTACTCATGCCTGTACCAAGAGCATCCACTTAACTCCTTCTGTGAACTTCTCTCTCTTACCTTCCTTCTGAAATCAGTAAATGTAATTTTTCATCAGTTCAACTTTAAAAATATTTAAAGGACAGAAATGGAGGAAACTCTTGTCAACATGGTTTTAGGGAACGTAGTGAGTTGTAGTGGGAAATAGCTCTTGGCAAATACCTGAATTACTTCTAAAATTATGTTACAACTTTGATTAAGTGTGTCATAGCTCCACAGTTATTTTTGACTTCTACAGATCTGTTAAATTAATACATTACACTCATCTAAAAATTGTTGCTATATAACATAAATGCAGTAAGGTAGAAAGCAGATTCTGGGAAACATCATTGCCAATAGAGCAGCATCAGTAAAAAACTTTCACTACTCAGATTTTGTTTTCAAAAGTGATGAAGGAGGAAATTATTTGCAATTCCAGGGACAAAGACTGAAAAAGCAGCAAACAGTAATAGGGGACAGAGGAGACAAAACTCTCTGACTGCCTGCTAGCCTGGGTAACCCATTCAAAAAACTGGTATAGCCAAAGGAATTCTTCCTTTTTAGAAAAATCAAGGGAAGGTTAGACTTACTGAATAAGGGAAAGGATACAAGAAAAGACTGATGGTACGATAGACCAAAACTGTAACAACAAAACCCAGCTAGGGGAAGGTTGAACAGGATTAATAAGATGATTAAGTGCTATAGGTACTGCTGAGTAAAGACTGAAATACTCTGTGGGGTTTGGAGCCTATTTTTAAAAATAATGTTGACAAACTGGAAAAGATAAAGCAACTAAATTATTTGAGAGCTGGAGTGGAGAAGATAAGAAGACTGGTCTCTTTTAGCTGACCAAAATGATGACCAAAGAGTGGCTAGGTAAGCATTTCAAAAGAAGAAACTACTGAGTTTTTAATTCTAGCAGTGAAAACCCTATCAAGAATCAGTGGTGAAAGACAGAAAAGGAAGGAAGGGAAACAGAATGGGGGAAAGGAGGAAAAACAGGACAGATGAAGGGAGGAGCAAGGGAAGGGAGGCAGTAAGGCAGATAAACCATAGAACCACATTTTAAAAAGCAGGTGGCTAAACATTGAAACAAATTACCAAATGAAAAGGTTTATTCTTCATCATTCGGGTTTCCAGATTAAGTCTACATGCTTTCTCGAACATGGCTTTAAGTGGAAAACAAAACATATGTTCATAAAGAAACAATTATCATTTCAATATAGGGTATCCTTAACCATATGGGACATATGGGAAGCTACCTCAAATGGCCTAAGGATCTCTCCTGTCCTGTAAGGTATTTGTAAATCATTGTTGGTAGTATTGAGATCAATGGTTAAGAAAAATTTGCTCAAAACCTTGTATTAGGCACTATTTTCCCCTAATTAAAATTTTGCTATACATAAGCTGTAAAAAAAAACCCCATATGAACTGAGTATATGCTTCATGGTTCCTTCTTTTACAGTCACTTCATACACAGCAAAAACTGTCTGGTGTTTTCTTTGAGATGAAATGCTGAGGAAAGATGTTACCTTTGTGGTCTAGGGCAGAAGTTCAAAATATGGCACAGGAAAACTGTCTTCTGCTGGCCACAAAACATTTATGTTTTATGTTATCTGCAATACCTAATTTAAGAAAAGGGAGGAAATGCCAGAGAGGCAAAGGACAATTAGGCAACAAAAAGTGTGAGAAATAGCTGAGGTGACACCAAATGTCTTTATCATGACCCATGAGTTACTCACTCTGTTATTGCGATTTTTCCCAAGGACTGTCTTGCTGAGGGTGGAGGCTGAGCAGCTGGTTGGGAATTTTGACCATTATGGTATCAAGCATCGGAAGGGAGCCTGAGGAGCAACGTTGTATCAGGGCAAGGTCAAATCACATCCTTTTCCTCCGTGTTCTTTCCTGAGAGGCACAGCAGAACATGCAGCATGGAGTCTCTTTTGCAGCATGCAGATGAGAGCACATGGCTAGGTCAAGACACAGACTAAACTGCTGGCCAGGGCCAAGAAATACTCCTCCACATAATTCTAGGCCGTAATTCAGGCATTCACATACCAGTCCCAAGAGGCAAACTGTGTGAGCTGCCCCATTTTGGCAGATGAGAGAGTTTAATGGCATGGACATAGCCTCTTCCATACCAGTTAACCTCAGTGTCAGAGGCCAAGCCTACACACACTGACTTTGCAATCAATGACACACTCACGCTGTCCCCAGGTTTTACTCCAGGTGAACAACATGTCTTTGCATTTATGGGGTTAATAAATTTAGCCACATCCTCAACTGGCATTAACCAACATATTTAGCAGCTCTTCCTTGGAACTGACCCTGTCTCTTAAATTTTAATGTTCTTGAGCAAAAAGTATTTTCCATTTTTCTAAGCACTGCATATTGTTCATGTCAGTTTCAATGAGTTATTTATTATGAACTTAAAATCTCTCTATTTTCAGAGTAAACATTTGATTTATTACAATTATGCCAAGTAAAAATTAATGCATGTATTTGTGGTCTATAATCTTAAATGTTGCAATGCCTTGAGACCTTGAAAAAGACCATATGTGCTTGCTTTAAAAGGCACTTCTGGCATGGGTAGAATTTAAACAAACAGTGTATGCAAATAAGTAGTCGTAAGTAATCAAAAGAGAGTTCTCTACTCATAAGAGCTAATATCTATTATTGTTGCTATCACCATTCCTGGAGCCAAAAGTTACAAAACTAGATTTCCTAATCTGACTTATTCATGAATAAATAAAAAGAACCCAAGCCTCTTTTTTTTCCCTCCAAATGAATAAAATCAAGTTTGTTCCCATCGTCCATACTTTTCCCAGCTGAGCAGCTTATTGTACTACCAATGGAATGCAACAGATTGTGAAGGAGTCAAGGAGACATTTGAAAATAGATTTGTTCAGCCATATACTGCAAACAGCACATCTGTTATTGACAGAGTGAAAATAGAGTCTGCAAGGAGTTAGCACTAAATGTAATTCAGACTCAGGAACAGAATTCTTGCCTAGATTTTACTTTCTTATTCTACTTGGGTAAAATTGTGTCCGCTTCACTACAATTGCCATAAGTAGACACAGAGGGCCTATTTTAAAGGTTCCTAGGCAATGAAAGACACCATTCAAAATCATATATTGCAGTTCATTCCACACCATGATTGTGACACCTTCACAAACGTGAAAAGTCTTTGTTAAGGGAACAGAGCGATTGCAGTAAGAAGAGCTCAAACTGTTGGGTAATTAAGGTTATCAAGTCTCAGTGGACATTCCTTATTTTTTCACCTGGAAAGGTTACTTTAGAAGAAACTAAGCTTTTTAGCTCTTCTCTGAATTACAGAGAGTTCAGCAGCCTGTGCAGCCAGTGTGTAAATTATTTTGATGCAACCTGGGAATCTAAGGACCCTTTCTGTATGCATCCAAGAAATTTCTTGAAAGAGCTACAGCATTTGTGGAAAATATCAGAATCCAAGCTATTCATAACAGCAGTAATTTGAATCCTGGGATGTAGTCCTCATTCATATCACCTAACTTCTGTCATCTAAAAGTTTCTCTTCAGCGTTTCTTTTCCTATGGTCCCTGTACAACTGAGAGGGAGGACAGGGCATGTCCAGATGGGTTTCCACAGAGATTCACAGTGGTATGATAGTGGTATTAGGTTAGACTGGACATCAGTTTCTGTATGGCTCAAGTTAGGTAAAAAGATTTGCAGCTTTTGCATATAGCCATTTCGCACTCTGGACATTCACATTCCACATATTTTACATTTGCATTTTCTGCACAGACCCTTCTGCTTCCAGAATGCAGTCTTCTCTGAGCAGGCACCCAGGTACTCAACATATTTTCCTAATCAGTTCAGAAAACACATATCTTGCCCAGGTCTTCTTTGCTGCACACCATCCAAAACCACACTGAGTTGGATTGTTCATACCCTCATTACTGGAGCTGTAGGCACTTTTGAGAGGAGACGCCAAGAAGTTATGTTTAGGTGTTCAGCAACCTGCTAATGAAAGGCAGAGCTCTTGTCTCCAACCTATGTAGCTATCACAGTTTGTTACCAGCTGATGGCAGGATGCTGTTCCCTACCACCATTTTCCAAGTGTCCAGTCAAACACAGAACTACAGCACCTGAAAGAAAGCTGAATACAGGCAGTTTGGAATGCTTTGTCCTCCCATAAAACTATATCTGACTGTATCTGCACAGCTGCCGGTAGAAAGTTGCTCTGCTTCTGTGGATCACACAAGGGACTTAAATTACCTGTTTGGCTCTTCTTAGGAGAATCACATTTATCCACAATTCCCAGGCCAGTACTGGCCTAGCAGAGATCTGCTAAAATGACCTGTTAAGACCTGGAGAAGGTTTTTTTTTCTTATTAAAAAAAATTAGATTTCTTTAGAATGTAAATGAATTGAAACCACAGCCAGCCTTCAAAGAGAAAGCAGGGTAATTACATTGCTACAAGGCAGTAGCTGAATTACTGGTGTAAAGGAATACTCATACATGTAACTATCCCAAAGGTAATGTTATTATCAGGCTATATGTGATACAGATGCTATTGCTGCCCAGGATTACTGCATTTTCCCTTCATATAAATAGTCTTCTTGCATTTCCATTTTTACTGACTTATTTACATCAAGATTTTCAGTCACTTCAGAAATTAATCACCTGCAAGTCTTAATACAAGTCCCAGGGTGAGGGGATGGAGAAAGAGACTTTCTAGAGCACAGCTGCCCCTGATCTTGTGATCAAGAACATTCTTCCTTCCCTGCAGCTAAATTTTATTTAAAACTGGCAGTTAAACTGATATTGTGAGGTCTTTCCCAACCTGAAGTATCATTTGCTCACAGTGCACAAACTGAAAGTTTCACAGTAATAATGTTCCTGTCATGTCTCTGGTGCCGCATTTCAAGTCTTGGATGCACTTATGTCAGGTAAAAAACTACCACCGGCTTTCTTCTGTAAGGTGTTCACAGAAGCTTATAATTCTTTCTTCTACTACTTACCATAGATATATATAGATATACAGATATATAGGTATATAGATATATAGACACTGATACATAGGTATATAGGTATATAGGTATATAGGTATATAGGTATATAGGTACAGGGATTACGGCTATGGAAAAATACACTTGGTAAAACAAGAAATACTAGGGACAAAAAGGGTTAGGATATTACTTTTTCTTCATCTGGAAAGCTTTTGTCTATGCATTGCAATATCCTGATTTTCTCCAAATGGCTGTATTTTATTTTCAGAATGACAAAAATCACAACAAAATATGGGAAAAGAGCTATTATGTCTGCCCAGAAAAAAAAAAAAACAAAATACAGAATAAGATACGCTCAGTGCAGATTTTAAACTTCTTCTACAAAGTTTTTTAATGTTGCCCATAGTTTGACTTTCTGGATCAATAGAAACCATTCTGTTCTCTATTCTATTTTCTTTGGGGGGAAAATCTCATGTAAATGTTTATCATGAGCTCAGACAGAAAGTAAAGACATCTCAGGCACAATCCTTGTGGGGATGGTTTCATCATGAACAACCTGAATCAAAGTCTCAACACTGTTGAAAGGTGAAAAGCTTTTTTTCCTCTCCACTTGCCATGTTATATCCTTTCTGCTTTGCTCCTTCCGCCTTTTCTCAACCTCCCTCCTTCCCCTTGCTCCAGCTCTGGGGTTCACCTGAGTGTCAGGTTTTCATGGCCTGTTTTCATGTCATTGTATCAACTGCAAGATAAGCTATTATCTATCATGAGAATAATTTTATTCCACATTGGGCAATCACTTATTTTATCAGTTACAAAGCACTCAATGGCCTGTTAGGTAGGCAAATCAATCTGTCATCTTGGAATGGTTACTGCCTTATTCCCTTTTCTTTCTGTTTAAACGCCACATTGGTCTGAGTGCTTTCAGTGCATACTTCAGTTCTTGCTTCAGCGCAGGGCTCACTGCAACAGCAGGACTGTGATAACTTCACCAGGGCAACTAAATCAGGAACATGGCTTCCTTTGCTAAAAATACAATCAATAGGGAGAAAACCAGGCATATTCAAAGAGACATTCAACTATCTGACCTGTCCTGCAAATCGTTCCTCTTTTGTCACAGCAGGAACCTGCACCAGTCTCTACTGATACGAGACATTTACGTCAAGCTCCAAAGTTCACCAGGACCAATCTTACGTACCTGCAATAAGAGGAAACACTTTTGGAGGTTGAAAACCAGCACATAGTAACTGGCAATCTGATTTTGCCACCACTATGCCTGGGCTATCAACCTTATACCTGAAGTGCTCTTGTTTCAGCTCCTCGACAACTTTTTGAAAAAGATTGGGTGGGAAGAAATACCTTTTAAATGTCCAGATCAACAGAGCCTGGGCCTTTTATTAATAATGGAAGAGAATATAACAACTGTCATTAAGTTCAGCTCCTGGTTTTCGGGTGTCTCTACCAAGCACTGATGTCAGACCAGCTCACACTGCTGACCTACCCACCATCTAGAACCTTCTGTTTTGCCAAGGATTTTCTTAGGAGAGGAAAAGAGTAACATGCATGTTGCAACATTGTATAGAATCATCTGCCAAGTTAAGGATGATAGAGCAGATGCAGAGATATGAATCACTATGTCCAGAGGGTATGTGTCAGAGTGATGTGCAAACCTCAGCTAGCTCCTCTTGCATTGCGGATGAACCCTGAGTCATGTATAAGGGCAAGTGTTGTGTCCCCAAACAACCCGTGACAATGCGTTGGTGGTTGGGCTTGCAGACAAGGTTATATTTTTAGATGCAAACAAAAACCTTTTCCTGAAGCAGAATGAAAGCTGCAAACAAGTGGTTTTATTTCTCCCATTTTTCATGCTGCAAACACTGATTTGTGTTTGTTGTTAGTAAAGACTGCTGTGAGGACACATTAAACTGGAACTGGAAGATCTAATACCTCCCATGCTGGCTAGAGTGATCAGAGATCATCCAGGCCTGCCAATACAGAAACAGCTCCTTGTTAACGAGGTGAACTACAATCAAACATGTTCATTTTGTGAAAACCTCCAGGCCTAAAAGAGGCCAGAAAGCAGCACTGAGTGTTGCTACTGAATCCTTCCAGGGCAGGAAGAGCCATGGGGAAGAGGGACTGACCAGAGTGACAGCTGCCTACCAATGCACATCTAATTAAGACTAATGAAATGTTATCTTTAATTACACCTACCTAAAATGTTATCTCATGTTACCAACATGTTATATCATGTTACCAACAATGTTATCTCTAATTACACCTACCTAAAAGGCTTGTACAGTCAAAATAGGCCACATGCCTTTTTATTTTCTTTTGTCTTAGCAATAGGTTAAAAGGTGTTTACTCTTTGTTTATACTTCTTTACTGCAAGGGACCTCTCTGGCTGTGTTTCCAGAAGCCTAGAAGATCAGAGAGATCAGGGAGAAGGATGGGTATGGCTTTGTGTTGAGGCCAGATATATCACAGAAGCTGTGTGTTGCTTGGACCAGAAGCCCTGGACTCCACACCCAGAAGAAACTGCATCTTTAGTTTTAAAGATGAAGTTCTAAGCTGACAGGCTCACTGCTGCCTAAGTGTTGTCTAAGAAACATCTGTCCTTTCTTTGATCATTGAAACCACCTCTGCTGGTAGGAGTGACTAGGCAGATGAGCTGAGCTCCAGCCGTGCCCCCTCCTCAACTTCCAAATAAATCTGTCTGAATAGCCAAAGCGAGGCAAAGGCCATGACTGTTTCACCGTAAAGATATGCTGTTCCTGAGCAGCCACTTCTAGCACTGCTTAGGTGGGTGTAATACCAGCTCAGTAATTAGCAACTGCACCCTCAGCAACTGCAGTTGTTTGTTTGATAAAACAGCCCTGAGTCATCAGGATTCTGAACTCTTGTGTCCTGGAGGACATCAGCTCAAGCTTATTCAAGGAAATAAACTGATGGCTATAAAGGGTGTTCATAGCAAAGGTGTGCAGAGAAGAGCATGAGCAAGGAACTATTTCCCTAAAGTACTAAAGGCACACACCCAGGAAGCAAAGTGGTTGGGGTTCAGTCCCTACTCCAGTGGCTTTGAAAGCACTCTGAGCAAAACCAGTGCAGCAAAACGAGACTGTCCTGATCAGCCTGTAGCTCAGGCACTAGTTCAGTTTCCTTCTCAAAGGTAGGCAGAAAGGATCTGAACTCAGATTTCATTCCTTTCATGAAAACTGATGTATACACAAAGGACATCACTACCACTTCTCCCACTCTGTGACTCCATTTTATCAGACCTGTTCAGACACAAAACAAAACAAGGTTATAATCTATTCTCATGGTTTATTTTGACAAAAACCTGTTCATGCTGGATAAGTCTCTCTATGCAATCTGGTCCTTTAACCTCAGGGAGGGTAGAAGTTGAGAAGCAGAGATGATAGCAGTGAAGACGATCCAAGGCCGCAACCAGTTTCTGTATAAGAGAAAACCAAATGGATGAGGAGTCTCCAGGTAGGAAAAAGACAAATGAGGAAGGCTACAAACAATGAATGGTGCTGAAGAGGTGACGAGGTAATGACTATTCACTGTGTCACACCACACAAAACCTACAGGGCACCCACTGAAATTATTAGGTGTCAAATTAGGAGGAGAGAGCTGGTATTTTTTCACACAGTGCATAATTATATTGTCACAGGCTTCTGTGCAGGCCAAAAGTGTTGATAAAGTCAAAAAGTCAGAGAAATCCAGGGAAGGCTGGTCCACTGGTAAAAATTAATAAAATTTTTAACAAAACAGTAGTCAGAAAGCAGGGCAAGAGAGATCACTGTTCACATTCTTTGTTCACTGTTCTTGTGCTTTCTCTGAGCATTTCTGCTGCAGTGCCATAGTGACACGCAGGCTACTGGGCTAAGTTTTCTGTACAGTGACGTGAAGTTTCTTAGTCTGATGTTAATTTTGTTTTATTTTTCGGCTGAGAAAAACAGGTACTCACACAGCTCTCAGCACAGACATATGCTAGACAGAGACACAGAGGACACAGGAACCATCCTAACTTTCTGATGTAACTGTCAGGTAAACTCTAATTCCAATGTTTTGACTACCCATGCCCTTAAACTCTATCTATAGATGCAAAAGCATTACATGAACAGCATTAATTGAGTTCTATCTCTAAAGTTACCATGATAGAAGTACTTATAGTGGAAAAATGAATACAAGACAAATACCGTATCTCACACTTTCTCCTGCTAGGATATATTTAACTTTCTACAAGAGTGCCACTGCTTCTATGCTGTTTCCTATGTTGTCCCCAATATGTCCTTTCTGAAACATTAGGAGCAAATTAAGAAGCTTGTTTATTCAAGGATAAACACTGCCACTCCTTTGCATAGCATCCTTGTCTATCTTGGGATGGAATTTGGTCCATTGCCTAGCACTGCACAATACCTTACAACCTAGTCTGGGCTGCTGCCAGAAAACTAATGTTTAAAACCACCAAAGGGAACATCTCAAACTTGTCTGACATTTCTACCAAGATTTCTACTAAGAGAAATCATAAGCTGGGCTAGGTAACATGGGGACCTGGACTAGTTCTTAGAAGAATTCTTTTTCTTCTTCATGAAGGACCATTAGCTAGTTAATGCTCAAAATGACTGGTTTGAATCTCACAGACACTATTCACTCTCAAGCTCTCTACTATGGAACCCGTTAGTGGAAGTCCATGCCCATGCCCTGCTCCTCCAAGCCCTCAGTTATGTTCAGGCAGCACTGAAATTTTTACAGAACTGAGACAGTGACCTATGCAAAAAGAAATTATTTCCTGTTATAGTAAGTTTGACAAATTAAGAGGGAACAATGTACATGTTTTTAAACTTCAGAGCTCCTTGTACAGTTTTCCCTAACCTATTGAACTGTAGGAGGTTTTGTGCTCTGACGACGTAAGCCCAGGCTGCCTCCTATGGAAAACCGAATTTTGCTTCCAAAACAAAAGCTTCTCAGAAGAGCCTGTCTTTTTGCCTAGGAATCAGACAATTGCGCCTCTAAATATGTGTCCTGTTCAGCATATCTCAATCAGACACCCAGAGAGATGTAAAAAGACACTCCAGGAAAATTAAGCAAGATGGAGTTTTAAAGAAAACCATGTCCGATAGGTAAAAATATCATAGTAGACTGCAGACATACATCACATGCCTATGGTATTTCTGCCCAGCTATACTAAGGAAAGAGTAACAAAAGAATGAAAAAAATTACATGTATCAGTTTAATTAGACTTAATAATTTTCTCACTTTGAAATAAGCATTAAGCATGGAACAGCATACCCTCTGAAAGCTACTGTGAAAACAGATACCTGTCATCATGGTACGCTTAAAAGCTTGTTCCATGTTCTTGCAAACATTAGGTCTCATTAGCTGCCTGTTGAAAGTGGCAAAGTTTAGCTTTTCCACGGGTTCTTTTATAATTTTTTTTTGTTTTTACTAAGCTGTTCACACAGACTCTGATGTCACTCAGTGGCCTAATACAAAAAAGGTCTGAACTTTGGGAGAATAAAAAAAGAAGACAAGCAGGAAGCACGCACTCTCTTCAGGGAAAGTGCAGCAGGACACAGTGCACACCTGGCTGCTTTCCCCACGAGCAGGGGGTCATTCCTGGCGAGCCCCCTCACCTGAAGATCGCAGCATGATCCACTTGAGGAGTGGTGGTAACTTGTCGCTGAGCCGAGCTTCAAATTGAAACGCAAATTAAGATCTAGTGAACATGCATGCCCCAGGGGGTAGGAGTTTCCTACCTCCCAGACCAAAGTGAATGATCTTTCTCAGGGTGACCTTTCATCTGGCAGGAAGCTATTTCCCTGTCTGTTCCCAATACACATCTGACTATTTGAGGAAATGTGACAGCACCTCTCCACTGGATTCATTCAGAGGACAATACTAATTCACTCACTAGTTCTGACCAATTCTGGGTTTAAACTCAGAAAATTAAGTCGGCCACAACACAGTGTTACATTTCACATCTGGAATGTGTGTTGCAGCTGCACTTCAGTCTCAAGGCAATTATTTCAATCCCAAACCCAGTTGTTGTAAATAAATCTAATTAATTAGAATGTTTTTCCTGTGCCTTTACAGAAAAAACCTCAGTATTTCAGCAGAACCATAACCACCAGAAATAGATTCTTGCTGCTGTTCTGCTCACTTGTCCTAATTTAAAAGAAATGTTCTCTAGTTAAACTTCCATCTATTTCCCACCCACACAAACTCAGTTTTATCTCAAGATTTCTGACACTAAATCACTTCTATCAGAAAGCCTGCATCACTTCCTTGAAGCCGTAGTTTAATGCTAAGAAAATTAAAACTACTACATTCTGGAACATTTCTACACTGTTATTTTACATCCATTTCTCCTTGTTTCTTCTTTAATAAGTAGTACACAGCTTGCAAAAGTATTACAAACACTAAAATAAATTGTGCATACTTCCCAAATTCCCTGGCTAGAATTCCCCTCCAGATGAGACAGCAAAAATGCTGCAAGTTGATAACTATTACCAGTGGACATTCTCAAAAAACAGTAGACTAAACAGCTTCTTGCATTGCTAGGAAACGCTTCTTTCTCTCCTGAAAATGAAAAACAGACATTATTAAGATTATACTGCTCAAGTACAGTGCTTTCCAGTTAAAAAAAATAAAATATCCTGATTTGTTTCAAAATTTCTGAATGAAAAATGTCACACACAACTAAAATTTGTTTAAAGTACGTTAAAAATGATTTATTGCAATTTACTGCCTTTTGTGATGCAACTACAACACAAAACACCCTGTTGTATTGTAATTGTATTTTTAATTTATTTTTTAATTTTTAGATTTTTTTTAATAAATAAATAAATAACCAGTTTGGTGGCCGAGACTTCAAGTCAATCGCACGGTGTGGGTTAATTTTAGCTGTGGTAATTCCCTAACCGTGCCCTGTCAGCCGGTACCCGGGCACCACACGCTACGAGGCCGCGGGGTTTGGCCCAAGGGCGCCGGGGCCTGCAGCAAGCCCTGCGGGGGCAGGCGGGCACGCTGCCCAGAGGGAAAGCTCTGCCTGGAAATCTCCGGGCACTCGCCTGCATTTGTCAAAATCCTAAACACTTGTGTAAAAATAAGCAGGGATTCTCTGGGCAAGTTTAACTTAAAGGCCGGCCCGGGGCCGACCGTCCCCACTCTCCGGCGGCTCCTCCGGCTGGCGGCGGGCGCCATCTGGCGGCGCGCGGGGCTGCCCGCGCCTTCGCCCCGCTCCTTGCGCCAGGCCTCAGGGAGGCCGCGGGAATGGTTCCGGCTGCCCGCCCTCGCCAGAGCCGCGTGACCGGCACGGCCTGATCGCGAACCAGACGCTTGGGAAGCAACAATAAAACAGGTATTTTTAAAGCGCTTTAATGGCTAGGGTCTTCAGTTCCCACAACGCCTCTAGTTACCTGGAGTCTCTCGGAGAAGGCTTTCCTTTTGTGTTCCCCATTTCTGCACTGTTTCCAGAAGGAGCACCTAAAATACACCTGCACGCCCCTCAGGCGCCATGCCAGGAAGCTCTGGCATCAGTGACATTCCTCTGGGGATACTTCTCCAGGCCTTCTCTTTAGGAATGGCTGGCCAGCCTCCCCACACGGCTCTGTGACCTCTGGGGCCTGACCATTGCTTAGGAGTAGTGCCAGCCCTGGTGTAATAAAAGACATCTTGAAGTCATTAACTCATGCATCTTTGCACTGTTTAAAAAAACAAAATAACTGGGAGATCTCTGCCACAATTACTTCATGAAACTGCACATACCTCAGCATCACCTCTGTTGCCAGTAACCCCCAGTCTGGACACAGCCATTGAGCAGCAAGCGTGAGGCCACATTATCTGTTTCTTTGTGTGACAGATTAATTCTACAATCCATTAATTTCATGGGCAATAAATTTCATGAGGAAGCTCATCTCTTGGTACCTCTGTGAAATATTTCTCCTCGCTTTTGCCTTCACCTAAATGATACGGCTGTTGTGAGTCAAGTGCTGATAACATCCCCCCCATCCTGACCCAGGGCAGTACCAGGGCTAATAAACATTTCTGGCGAAATTTTTCAAACACAATTACAACCTCCTTGTCACAGCCTATTTTCAGAAGACAAGGCTTCCCTACAAGCTATTTTACAATTCTACTAAGAGCTGTACTCTGAATAACAGACCTGAGTACTTGTGAACATTCTACAGAGATGTCATATGGCTGGGGATCAGTTAGGATGTATACGCCCAGCATGACAAAGGTGTGACAAAATTGACAGTGTTAATGCCCTGGCAGTCACATTTTATAGAGCAATCCATGTGTTAGGAGTAATTTGTCCACATAATTTTTAAGGTAGCTGGCAAAACCATTTTTCTTCAACTTACTTGGTAGAATATATGTCATCCAGACGTTGATTATGATCTGAAAGTGAGAGGAATTTAATTCACAATCTAAATTTCAATAGACTTTTGAGACATTTATTTTAAAATTGTGAGAAAAATAATTTTCCTAGGTTAAAATCCAGCTCCATGTGTTAAAGACATGAGCTGGCAAGACCTTACTTAGGAAGTCCCATATCTTTGCGTTAATTATTAACCCATTGCTTCTCTGTCATTAACTAAGAGGGGCTGACTTGGACGCTTTGTTGCTGGGCAACTATGAGAAAGATCAGCAAACTTTTGTATGAATGATCAGGTATTGAATATCCCCAGCCAGGTCTCCTTCATGTTCTTGAGTGCAGTCTAATGTGGTCAAGTACAGCCTGATGTCCTTTCTTGGACATTTTTTAAGTAAAGCAAATACCTATGGTAATCAGCTAAACCTTTTGTTCAAACCA
>VZRQ01004230.1:141730-158658 GCA_013397975.1 Machaerirhynchus nigripectus | reverse complement strand
AAAAAAAAAAAGGAAAACAACCAAGCAACGTTCACATAGGGCAATTCAGAGGGATAGTTAGGCAACAGAAATACTAGTGTTGACTAATAGCATTACTTCTAAAACAAATATAATTACTCTCCCCTGCAGTATTAACTGAAAATCACAGAGCTGAGCGAATAGCAATCCAGTGAATAGCAGAAGGAAAGAGTTTTTCTTTCAGAAAGGTGCAAACTGGCATATTTTTGTACTTTTTTTGTCCACCTAGCTGGTAGTACAGACTGATCCTTTTGCATTCTATACCGTGCACGGTGCTATTCTACTTCAAAACTGAGCACTTAAAGGGATTAGTGTTTGTTGATTGCTTTCATGAGATAATATAGCCTTGTTCTCCTCCATGCTTTTTACCCATAATCTTTTATTTCCAAGGAGAAAATTCTGATTAGCCCTATGCTTTGAATAGCAGAATTATTTCCTAGAGTGTGACAATTGTGTAATCATTCAAATAAGCCAGTAAACAAGCTGGTACAAATTTATCCGCAGCATAACCATTCTGATTCAATTGAAATGAAAACAGTCAAAAATCCACAGTAACAGAGTTAAATTCCCTTGGGGGTTCAACAAGTGAAACCTCTCAGGCTGGAAATACCTGTTTTGATTTCTTAACCAGATTAATGCATCAGCTTTACAGACAATGTTGTGTGTTAAAATACAGCAACATAGACAGAGACCAACGAAACCAGTTCACAAACAAGCTGAAATTGCTTTAGTGAATATAAAGCAGAATTAACATTGTAGCTCATTTAGGCATCTGGGCTTGGAAATAAATTATGAAAGTCAGATTTTTAATAACTTTTTTTTTCAGAGATGATCTGAACCTTTAACGGTTTAAATTAGAACAGAAAATATATATGTGACTTTTCAGGGAGACGTGGGGGCTTGTAGAGCACAGAAAAAACAGTGATGATACAATTTCTGTTATCTGATGGTTTATGCAATGACAAAGTCATGGCCAGAATGGCTTTGATTTAATGCATGGTTAGAAGACCAAGAATGCACAATACACCCTAGAGCACTCCTGCACCACAGCTGAGATGAAGACTCTATGGCTGTACCTGGAATACTGCCCAACATTAGCTGCTACTTTCTTTGAAGAACTCCGAAAAATGTGAAAGGACTTCCAGAAGGATTTAAAAGAATTATATAAAGCCCAGGGAACCTAATAACAGAAGAACTTCAAACTACTTAGTTTGTTGAAGAGGAAGCTCAGAGTTGATTCAATTGAAGTATCTGTTTAGAAGATTTCTAATAGTCAAAGGAAAGAAAGGATTATTTAGCTGGAAACTAAGCCAAATAAAATGAGAACAGGAATAGGACCACATTTTTCACACTGAGCGTAATTAACTCCTGGAATTACCTACTCAGGAAGCAGGTGTTTTCTCCATCATTCTTAGTCTGTCTGGAGCAGGTATGAGTTTTGCACAATAGTGTTTGGAAAGAGACATACTGAAACCTGCTGAAAAACATTGCTGCAGCCTGTCCAAACATTGAAACTGCCAGCTTGCCCAGATGCAGCAGGAAAAGCTCATGATTCAGTATGAACTGCCTGCTGCTGCCTACCATTACTGACACCAGCAGGCTGTGTAGAAGCTATTTCAAATCTTCCTGTGGTTGACACAGATGAGAGAAGTAAGAAGAATGTGTTACTTAGATGTAAAGGTTCCAGTGCTCTGCCACAGGACCAAGCAGGATCACAGGTACTCTAAGAGCCAGCCTCAGCAGCCCCTTTGGACCTTCTCTTTCCCATCACAAGGGGGTTCAGCCTCCCAACCAGCACAACCCTGATGCCAGCCACATGACACGACTACCTCAGGAACCATACTTGTGTTTTCTGCATGCCTTACCAGGCCCAGGAGTCACCCTCTGACCAGCCCTCTCAATGTAAACCTAAAGTTAAAGCCTCTCCATGTTACTCATATAAGGAGAGGACATCCTGTGAGTTTGGCTGGACAAAGAGGCAATGTGTGGAAAGGGGACATGAGGAAGAGGGTTGCTTTGAATATGTGGTGTTGTGCCGCTTGAGAGGTATTGCTGTTGGGAGTTCTGTAATGAAATAGGAAACATCTGTAGCTGCAGTAGTGGGCAGATGTGTTAACACTCTCTGCCTGCACGAGTGACCATCAGATGGATCATCAGCACCAGGGTACAAAGGCAGGAACCTGGAGAGAAAAGACCAGAAGAGCCAAAGACCTTCTGAAGACGTAAAGGAAATCAAAGGCTGTTTAGCGATATCTCCTAAACTCAGAAAGCATGGAGGGTGCTTAAACTGTTCTGGTGAGGCTGTGAATAATTGCTGGAATTACACAGATTCACTCAGAACTGAACAATAGTGTCAGCAAAGCTGTGGAACTCAGCTGGACCAGCTCACAGCCCCGGGACAGTGCCTACCTGGGAAACCAGCACAGCTCCATGGCAGAGCAAGGTATGACTGTAAAATATGAGTTGGTTGTGTTTTATAAAATTTTCTAATTGAAATTTCAGTGCAAAGGAGATCTTTGACAAGGAAACTTTTAACGAAACTATTGACATTTGGTGAGACTATAAATAGGATTAAGTGTGTGAGACCATATTAATTAAATCTTAATTGAATCATACAAGGCTGTACTCTTTGTATATTCTGCATAAAACAATCTTCTTTTTAGAGGGAGGAAACTTAAGTTGTTGTTAACAACAGGTTACAGTGGAATCAATTATTAGAAGCTTCTAAAAAGGAGCACTGCATTTACAATTCTCCGGTGTAAATTCAATGACAGTTCATCTCTCTTGACCTGTAATTTTGATTTGTGATAGATGTAGTCTTTTACATCACTTATTTCTGAAACTTTAATTTTAAAAATCTTCTTCTCTTTTAGTTATTTGTCTTCATTTGAAAGACAGGTGTCTGCCAAGGAAGGCAGGAACCTCCCTTGGAATGGAAAATATGACCCCCTTCCCTCCGAATTACTATAACTTTGAAATTAAGGGGCTTTCAGGCAAAGATACACAAAAAGGAGTAACAGTTCTTTACTAGTATGTGTATGTATCACAAGGCAAACAAACAACAACAACGGCAGCAACAACAAACAAAACCAGAAACCTGGTAACAATAACAGCAACTTCTCTCAGCTGCCTTTCCCTCAGAGAGTAAGAGATTTCCTTGATATGGAGACATTCACATCAAGATACTTCCCTGGGATTGAGAGAAATTAGGAGATTCTCTGCACACCACCATCATTCGTTGGTAAGTGACATCAACTCCTAATCTGTACTATTTCTTCACTAGCTGTAACATAGGTACCTTTATTATAGTACACTGTATTTTATCTCCTAGTAGTTCTTTTTGTGTTATTCCTGTGTAGTAAGTAGTCTGTTTAAAGTCTTAAGTCTGTTTTCCTTGGTCTCCTGAATAAATAATTCATGTTGTAGTAGGCCTGATCGGTCATTATTAAGAACTTGCAAGCAAGAGTGGGTTTTGGGGTGCTGGCCACTGCAATAAGGCTGCTGTCTATTGCCAAAATCCTGTCAAATCCAGGGACTTGTCTAAGCTCTCCCCTCTCACTTCGTAACATACATACAACACAATTTTACCTCTTCGTGAAGATTCTCACTGTGATTTCAACTTTTCCTTGGCATAAGCCTCCAACTTGACTCAGCAAAATAAGTTAAAATATCTATTTATTTTGTATTTAATCTATTAAATTTAAAGGCCTAAATATTGCCAACAGAAGCAGCTAAAGATGCTGGAAAGAGCTCTGCAAATTTAGTCTGACTGAGGTCAGTGCAGTGGCCTTGATCTGCGCCTGAATTAGTCCAGCTGCTGACTGTGCTTTGAGCTCTGTCTCAGGCATTGCCCTCTCTGGACAAGCTGTTTCTCCTTGCCTGTGTCCTCCACAGCCTCCCTGCCTGTGGGAGCCTCTGTCATTAGACATCTGTGGGTAGTCACCTGGAGTCACCAGGAGGGCTATAAGAAGAGAAGTTCCAGACAGACCTCTGGAGGGAGGAGTTTTCTGTACTTGAGAGGCAGGCTGGAGGCTCACTGCTGTCATGTAATCCAGGTGTGCATTTCCTTATCCTGAATGTATCAGATGTGTGCCTGCTGATGTGAAGAAGTAGGGTTACACACCACAGTACAAAAGGAAGTTCTATTAAGCTACCCTTTTCATGTCTTACGAGATGTCTAATAAGCTTACTTGGACAATTTAATGAAATGGGTTTCCGAATTCCCAGGTAATCTATCTCAGAGTGACCAATAACTAAAATGGTAAGGCCTGCATAAATAAATTGTTTTACACAAATATCTGATGTGTTGTCAATTTAAGCCTTGAAATTTACAAGTTATTTCAGCCAGGTCATTGTGGGAATAATTACAAGGAAATTTCTTTGGAGGGCAGCTACTTTTTATAAAAAGGGAACAAATGCCTGGGTTTTATTTTTCTGAATCTACAAAAATTCCCCGGTGAGGCAAATTGAGCCAAGAACAAGACAATCCAAAGATATGCTAAGTCCCTTAGGAACACCAGCATAAAAACAATAAAAACATGCTGCTGAAATGAACTGAGAGATATCTCTTCCTAGTGGATAGTATCACTATTTCATAAAGTACTCTTAAATCAAATATGTTTTTAGGACAACTTCTTAGTTTCTTGCAAAAAAAAAAACCCCATTGCATTCTGCTGTAAACCACATAAGTAAATAAATTAAAAATTTTCAATAATGTAATCATCCTATCTTTGCAGTGATACATTATCCTGTTGCTATCAGATTAAGACTCTTTTTTCTCCTAACTAATCAGATGGAGCGATTAAAACCTGCACACGCAAGTGAAACACAAAACAGCCAGAGGGAGTAAAGACAATTTGATAGGACAGATGGGCTGGGAGACGGTGACATGCAGTGTCCTACCATAGCTGGAAAGAAGAGTGGCAGGTCTGTCATGAAAGTGGATTGGCAGAAATATATCAACAACGGCACTTTGGCAGCCTGGAGGATCTGCTCTTCTTGCCTCCAGCTTTCCAGGATACAGGTTTTTCAGAAGGTTTTGTATGAGGGCACTCACAGGTGACACAGATGATCAAGTTCACAATGAACTGTCAAAACTTGGAGTAGTTATGATATATCCCATCTACAAAAGTGCTCCAAATGTGGCCTTGTGTGTAAGCAACTGCTGCATCAAATTGATGACTGTCTTCCCCAACGTCTTAACCATTTAAAGCTGTGATAGGCACCTCTTTAAATGCACTTGCTAAAACCATTGCCTCTACTTAGCTCCCCTATCAGAGTAATGCCCAGTGGTACCTTTCCTCTTCTGCCTGGTTTGTGGTGCTCAGTGCAGCTCTGTGTCCCTGGAAAACCAACAGCAGCTATGCAAGTGGCATATAGACTCAAAGATACTACAGGCAGTTTCTGAATTACAGAGGATCAACATTAATTACATTTCATCTCTTTGTCACTGTACTGGAGGAAAAGAAAAGCTAAAAATAACTCTATTTTCCCTGTTAATCCTCTTCCTCCTTTTCAGACTTTTCATTCCATTTCTCTTCTTTAAATGCCAGTTGCATACACAGGACTAGCTCAGAGGCATCCCAAACCATGTTAGAAAGAAAAATTTGCTTTATGTGGCTTTCAGAAGTCTTTGATTCTTGACTAATCTGAGTGGGGGTTGACCTCCCCACATCCCTGGAGCAGGGCAAAGACACCCAGGAACTGCCTGATTACCAGCCGTATATCTGAACTGTCAGGTTTTTCCATCATCCTCTTCCATCTCTCTCCCTTCTGACAAGCTGCTTTTTCATGCAGCCTTTCTTACATTAATTTGAAGAGATGTTTGTTTCCTTTTGTCCTTTCAATACTTTTTTCTTCTTTGTTTCTTCAGCTTCATCTTCTTTCTCTTATTCAAGATTTTCATTATACATACATGGTCATTCACTGCAAATTGCAGAAATCTAATGTGTAGCACCAGAAGTCTTTCACTATTTCTGAGATTTCTCATGCTTTCAGTCTGAAGAACTGCTTCCAGAACCATAAAGTTATGCTTTGGATGTTAACTTTTGATTTTTTTTCATTTCTCCTGAACTCTTCTTCACACACAGTTCCTTCATCCCATGCATCTCCAATTTAATCTTTAAAAATACCTTCTTTTTGAGCTCTCAGACCTTTTAAGGATGTGGGCTGCATTTTAAGTTAGCACTTTTCACCTTCCAGTTTCTAAATCATAATTTTCCACAATGATTACAACTTCTTTACACAGTAAAGTATTTTTAGAGACATAGTCTAGCATTTTCATTACTCTTCTACAAGAAGTCATTTTCTTTAACACTGTTACCAATACTCTGTTTTCTAGGTCTTCATCTCCCTCTTCACCAATCTGTTCCTTATTCTTCCTTTGCAGTTCCATTTCATTATCATTTGCATTGTGTACAGCTGCTGGCTTCTTTTCCCCCAGCTCTTTCATTTCTGCTGGAGGCACCTATTTTTGCTGCATCTCTCCCTGAAAGTACCCCTCCTTCTACATTAAAAATGGCAGTCTCTTTTAGCGACTTAATTAAACTGGAATATTTCTGCCAACAGCACTTAGGTTTCCACAAGGGGACATCTTGCATTGCATGCAAGTGATACCTTGCTGGGAAAAGCTTAATTGAAAATAAGAGAAAACTAAACCTCAGTTCTGACTCTTGTCCCTGTTTCAGCAACATGAATTGCAGTTGAGTTATTCCCCATTTTGTGAGGAAGCGAGAGGAGGATATGGCCCTCAATGCACCAGCAGAGCCTGTAGATCACCTCCACACATACTGGGACACAGTTTTTGAGTACTGTAGTTGTAAGTAGTATGAATTTCCATATGACTGAGAAAACTATACATCCCTGTTCCCCTCCCTCCTCTTTCCTATTAGTACTCATTAACAAATGCATCCAGTCTTGAGTACAGGAGTGGCTTCCCAGTCCTTCCACTAACATGGTGGCCACACTCAGCCATCTGTGTGATTCAGTAGCAGGAGTCCCTGTTTGTGTCAGAGATATTTCCCTGCTTTTACAGAACAGCTCTTTTGCCCAGGATGAATTTTGGTTCTTTATCAGTTTTCACTTACATTGTTTTAATGGAGAAAGGTCTATTTTGATGAAAGGCAACATCCTGGATAGTGTGGTATGACTTGTCAGAAGCAAATCAGTTTGCAATCAGATTGGGAATGTGTAGCTGCAGGGATTTTTGTAGTCAGCAAGGTGATTACACTAAATTTAATGAAAGTTGCGAATAACTATTTAACATACCATTGGCTACAATGTGATGAAGCAAGGGAAGTCGTGGGCTACAGCTCTAGGACAGATTAACAGACTGTCATTCCCCTCTCACCATGAGCTGGCATAACTCTGTGCTGCTACTGTCATCACTATTTGCCTCCCACATCAGTAGGTTTGATTCTGTGTCTCACAGCAAAGCTGATTTCTAGAAAGTTCATGTACTAGTTCATGTGCTTATGAGTGTTCACATAAGCATATAAGTACCTTCATGAATGTTATTACAACTTGAGAGCCATTAAAGATTAAAGCATGTACAAGATTAAGAACTACAGCACCTGAAAATAACAGACGTCTTCTGAATTAGGGCCAGAGTCCAGAAATACATTCAGTGTAACAACCTAGCAAGGTGTAAGTTGAATGAGTAGGTCTTTGAACATCACCCCTCAAAATGTGATGGAAGTATCAGGCGAGCTGACACTTGAGGTATAGAAATGCAAAGCCTGTAAAAACGTGTAGAATCGCTTTTTTCCCCAATTATTCTAGCTCTTGTTTTTCATATTACATTTTAGCTACATAGTTGTTTATTTAAGCTTTCTAATTTTGTTATAGAAAAACATGGTGTATTTTGAATTAGTATACGAAACAGTGGACATCTACAAGGAATATGTAAAATGCAAATCACAATGTTCAATACCAATAGTTCAAGGAAGAAACTTAAAGTTGATTTTAAGGCTGCATCTTTCTCTTACATATTCCTTAAAACTGAGTTAGTTCTTCTTCACTCTGCTAAAAATAACTGATGACATGGCAAGTCTCCATAGTTAGTGATTTATTTTGCAGAATATTCTCCAGATAGCAGCCTTGGCCTGGCTGTGAGCCAGACAAATCTCTGTTTCTTTTCTTTCATTCAGCCTTTTAAAAATGCTTTGCTTTTAAGTTTTTAGCCTAGAGCTGTAAAAAGGCAACTTGAAACAATAGAGATCTCAGGATATGATGTGATTCATAGGAGACATACCAAATTTTAAAAGCACTTTCAGTCTGGAGCTTTAACGGCTTCAATTAAAAACTCTGTTTGAGCCCAAATAAATGGATCATCCTCAAAGACAATTTTACTCTAAAGCTGGAGAAGCAACTTTTTTGAGCATATGCCAAGCTGTATTTTCTTTCTCAAATTTAGAGGTTACAGGCAGCTCTGGTAGATCAATGGGAGCAGAGGAATGCTACCTCACAGAAAGGTGATACCAATCAACCAGTTGGCAGTACGTTGCCTCTGAAGGACAGGGACTGCCTGTGTTCTCTAAATTCAAATTATTTCCTGGATTCAGAAGAAACTAGAAACTTTTGTCTTCCACAGATGAATTTTCAAATTATAGAATTTCCCAGCACTGTCCCAAATTGCCCTGTGGGCCATTCAGAATAGGCTCCTGTGTCACAAATTGTTGAACGCTGGCCTTTAATATTATTGAAGGTAAGTGGATTTTGGATTGGTGTTAGGGTTAGGGTTGGGGTTGGTTGAGGGCTAGAGTTAAGGTTTGGGTTTGGATTTGGGTTTTGGTTTGTGTTTGGGTTAGGGTTAAGTTTAGGGTTGGAGTTGGGGTTAGATTTAGGGTTGGGGTTGGGATTGGCATTTGGGTTTTTCGATTGATGTTACGTTTATGGTTAAGGTTAGGTTTTTTGGTTACTTTTAGGCTTAGGTTTAGGGTTAGGGTTTGGGTTAGGATTGGGGTGAGAGTTGGGGTTTGGTATTTTGGATTGGGGTTAGGGTTAGTGTTAAGATTAGCATTTTTGATTATGCCTAGGTTTAGGGTTCAGGTTGGGGTTAGGGTTAGGGTTAGGTTTAGCCTTAGCCTTAGCCTTAGCCTTAGCCTTAGGTTTAGCCTTAGGCTTAGGTTTTGGTTTTGGCTTAGGCTTAGGTTTACGGTTCGGTTTAGGGTTAGGGTTATGTTTTGTTGTTTGGATTAGTGTTAGTGTTAGGGTTAGGATTAGGGTTTTTGGTTAGGTTTACTGTTAGTATTAGGGTTAGGGTTTAGGATTAGGCTTAGAGTTAAGGTTAAGGTTAGGGTTAGGGTTAGTGTTGGGGTTAGCTTTTGGGTTAGGTTTATGATTAGTGTTTGGGTTAGGTTTAAGGTTTAAGTTTCGGCTTAGGATTTTGTTTATGTTTAGGCTTATGTTTAGGTGTACGTTGGGGTTAGGGTTAGGTATAGGGTTAGGGTTGGGGTTGGGGTTAGGTTTAGGTTTAGGCTTACGCTTAGCTTTTGGGTTAGGTTTAGTGTTTAAGGTTTGGCTTTGGATTTTGGTTAGGGCTATCTTTAGGTTTAGGTGTACATTGGGGTTACGTTTAGGGTTAGGTTTTGGTTTCAGTTTATTCTTAGGGTTTGGTTTAGTGGTTTGGATTAGTGTTAGGATTACAGTTTGGGGTTTGGATTAGGGTTAGGGTTAGCATTTGGGTTACATTTAGGGTTAGGGTTACGTTTTAGGGTTAGTGTTGGGGTTGGGGTTAGTGTTACTGTTAGGGTTAGGGTTATGGTTGTGGTCAGGGTTAAGATTAGATTTGAGTGCTTCAAAGAACCTCTAGTTCCAAGAATGCTGGGGCTGGAAATCACATGGCAAGGCCATCCCTACAGGGCCCCAACATTTCTGCTCCGACTTCTTTCTGAACTCGAACAGCAATCTGTATGGGGTCTTAAGGTTTAGGCTTAGTCTTATGTCTAGTGTTAGCGTTAGGTTTAGGGTTAGGGTTAAGGTTTATGTTTAGGTTAGAGTTAGGGTTTAGTGAGTCAAAGAGCCTTCATTTCCAGGAACACGGAGGGTGGAAATAGCATGGGAAGTCCATCCTGGCAGGCCCCCAACACTGCTGTTCTTACTTCTTTCTAAACTCCAACACCAATGCGAATGGGGAGTTTTGGGTTAGGCTTAGGGTTAGGGGCAAGGTTTGCGTTTGGGTTATGGTTAGGGTTAGGGTTGAGTGAGTCAAAGAGGCTACAGTAGGACTGGAAATGGCATGCTGATGCCATCATGGCAGAGCCCCAACATTTCTGCTCCTACATCTTTCTGACCTGGTAAACTTTCAGGTTTTGCATTTTATTAGGTCTATTACTTGGGTTAGGGTTAGGGGGTTTTTTTGGGTATTGTTTGCGGAAATGGTTCAGGTAGTAACTATGTGAGTTGGTTATGGGTAGTGTTTTGCGTAGCTGCTGGCAGTAGGACTGGGGTAGTGGTTTGGGTAGTGATTGCACTTACTCATTATGGGTCAAGGTTCTGGTCATGGTTACAGTAGTGGTTATAGATATCAATTATGGTAGGGTCACCCATCACCCTTAAGCTCTCCCCTGAGCCACAGCACTGTCCTTGCCTCCCTGCAGTGAGGTCTTCCTTACTTATTGCATTCTCTTGCAGATTCAGCAGACATCCTGGACATGTCATGTAGGTTCAGGTATTACAATGATAGCATGAGCTGCTTCTTGCCAGAGAAAGAGGGAGTGAAAGGAGAGAAAAAACCCCAACAAACAAAAAACACTCAGCCTTGGGAAAAAAAAGTTTCCTGACTCAAATGCATAGCTTAACACAATTGCTTTATGCAAAATCTTGTCACATGGGCGTACGAAAACATTTTGTTTAAGCAAGTATAGCATACTGTACTGTAATATTAGTCTGGGCTGTGCGTGTCAGGGGAGTTTATATCACCATGAATCACTTTATGTTTTGTTTAAAGTTTTATGTTGGGCAGCCCAGAGTGAGAGACGTGTTCTTGTCAGCTCAGGACTGTTCTCATTTCTATGATTTAAGCTTCAAAATGGAAAGTCCCTAAAACTGATATAGAAATTGGTTTCCATGCTTTGATGCACCCTCACCTCCTATGAGATCTTTGCTTGCTTGAAAATTTCCTGTATGAAAAGAAGTATAAAGCTGGATGGATTGTTGCAATAACATTGACCTGTGCCTGGATGAGGGTTTATCTCCTAGCCCAATTCATATGATGCATTCCGAGGTTACTGAAAAATCAGACACTGCCAATGGAGAGGCCTTTCTGTCCACAGATTCCTTTGGTCTTTTCTGCCATGCATCTTTCTTTTCTTTAAAAGAAACCAAGCCAAACCAAACCAAACCAAAAAAAAAAAAAAAAAAAAAAAAAACCAAACAAAAGACTCANAAAAAAAAAAAAAAATCCACACAAAAGGACTCCACCCCAACAACAAAAAAAAGCAAACACAACTGTTGGTGATGGAAACTCGGACTTTGCCGGGTGGGAATCTGGATCTGGATCTGGATCTGGATCGTTTATTCAAAGGAAATGAGCTGGTTTTATACACTTCTTTAAGGCACAGTATTTCCTTACGTGGCAATTCTCACTACGTGACCTATCCTGTGTTGCCACATCAGCAACGCACCTTCTAAATGTCCTTCTATGGGGTGATCATGCATTGCTCACCCATCTGTCAGCTTCCAGCAGGCTCCTCTCTATAGGGGTCTGCCACGTGACACCTCCTCCCCCCAGGGTCTGTGCTGCCATTTGCTCCTTTGTGCTACCACGCGCTTCTTATCTTTCCCCATAACAACCTAGGGACAAAACTCAGCAAGTCAAAGCTGCCAGTTAATAAAAGGAAGAATTACTCTAGGTTAAGGGAAATTAACTGACCTGTGTCTCCTGACAGACTACTCAGCTGCCAGAATAACTCCTATAGGGAAGTTTATGTATGACCCAGTCACTTTTTGTTTTGAAAACATTTCCTGCTACAGTAGACTGTTTGGCCCTGAAGTCTGTGTTTTACTGTGTTTTTCGCTGTCATGGATTTGCATTACTTGTATCAACACAGCAGCAGTCAGCAATATTTTAAGTATCATCAAGGCACAGGGTGTCAATGGCATCAGTTCTGATGGAGTAGAAAATTATTTCTGTTAGCAACTTTTGCCAAGTATATTTTCTTGAAAAATATTACCCATTCCTGTACTCATGTGTCTACTCAGCACAATTATGTTTTCCCTCTGAATACCTGGGCTGCTTCTAAATAAGCCACAGTAACATGGAGTTCCACATCTGATAATTAACCCCACCTTTTCTGTAGTGTTGGCTCATCCACCTTTGCTCCATACACAGTGTGCAGCACAGATACACCCCTCCAGGTAAACTCACACGGCGTACTGAAGGTGTGATTGTATCATGGGTTGGGAACAACAGCTGTGGTTGCAGTTCTCAGTGCAGACTAGCAACCAAAGCAGGCACAACAAGATATACCAAGACAATAAAAACTGACTTAGTTTTACACTTTTAATTGTTTGGTCCCTCCCTAGAAGCCTATCTTGTTCTTCCCTTCCATAACAGCAAGAACATGAACTTTTCCCAACTGTGAGGAACTGAAGCCTGCATCACTTTATTGGAGCCATGGAGTGACTCAACATCAGGAGGACATACATGACATACAGGAGAATGCCTCTAGGCATGAGCTGATATAGGAATTATGAACAATGCAGCTGCTTACCACTCACTGACCCCTGGGACCCAGCCTGTCCCCCAGTGACTGGCCTCTCCTGGCCAACTACCCCCAGTTTATATACTGACCATGGCATTCTATGGTGTGGAACATCCCCTTGGCCAGGTTGGGTCACGTGTCCTGGCCATGCTCCCTCCCAGATTCCTGTGCAGTTCCTCACTAGCAGAACATGGGACAATGAAACATCCTTGACTTACATTACAGTCTGGTTTAAACCCAGAAGAGCAAAGAAAACTAAGTCTCTGTGCATAAACCGGAAGGAACTTAGAGAAGGTTCAAAATATTCCCAAAAACGAGATTAAAACCAAACGAGGTTAGATGTTGGTGCCAAAAAATTGATGTATTTTATTTAATAGTAGAAGAGGCAAAGAGAAGGAAAGAGAAAAGAAAGAAAGAAAGACATAGAGAGAGAAGCGTGGGGGGATGGTGCGGGGACAGGGAGAGGTGACAGGTGTTAGGTGGAAGCATATCACCCATCCCGGGGTCCCAGCAACGTCTCATTGCTCCCCTCCATCCGGTCTTCTTGGTGGTGAGGGTCCCCCGCCGCCGCCACGGCCACGCGGCCACACGCCGAAGAGTGAAGAATCCCATGGATTAATATACACTTTGGGCAGGTGGGAACGCCCACGTATCTCCCTTGCAGGGGCTGGCTTGACACACTGTCCCTTGCAACACTGAGGGTCTGTTGCATCATCTCTGGTGCTCTGGTGCAGGGTCTGGGGACCCCTTTGAGGGGGGCCCTTTGGTGGGCCATGTCACCCCTTCTGCTGAGGATCAGCTTTTCCACCAGGTGAAGCGCCCCTCAGCTGGGCTCCGCTGCACAGTGGAGGATGGGCGGTCACTGTACCTCTCACCAGAGGCTTTTCCAACACACCCAAAGCCTCTCTCCCTCCACCCTTTGGTTAGAGGGTCTGCCCAAGCCTGGCAGCTGATAGCCCTGGGGCTGTGTTCTCCACCCTGGAGATGCTAAGCTTTAGGCTTTGTAAATGTCCCCAGCCCTGAGCTGTTACTTTGTCTTATCTTCATCAGCGAGCAGTGTAAGGCCTCAGGCAGGGCCCCACTCAGGGTGCGGTGTCTTCTCTGCAGCTTTTGCAACACAGTTTTAAAAGTCCTTCGTAAGTCATAAACTGTAATATTTCAGTCTCTTACAACTTATTATCAGCACTACTCAGCAACAGCCAAAACATCAATGTGTTATCAACATTATCTTCATACTGAATCCCAAACACAGCATTGTACCAGCTACTAAGAATAAAATGAACTCTGTCCCAGATGAAATTAGGACAATTGGATATGCAATCTTTTACATATTCATATAGAACCTCATTACCATGCAAGCTGACCACTTCGCAATTTTTTGTGCCTTTACCATCATAAAAAACCCTGGAACATGTAAAAATTATTGCTGTTGTATAAGAAGAGGATGAAGAGAATTATGGAGGGTCAGATTCAGCTTTTGAGTCCACCTCAGTTTGTAGACAGCATTTAAATGAAGAAGTCTGATACCATGAACTTCAAAACTCTGCCTTGTACTCCTAGTGCCTCAGTCCATAGTTATCAGGGTTTTAATAGTGAAGGTCCCTTGCCTACAGTTCTACTTTTGTGAATAAGTGGAACTGCTTTGATCTCTTGAGGCCTAGCAATTCCCACCTCTCATGCTCAAGCTGACTAGAATCTAAAAATTATGCTTTCATTGAGTGTATCCATTGAGCAACATCTCTGGAATACGTGGTCTAGACGGTTATGGTACTTATGAAATGAGTGGCTGGATTCTGTGCCTCACTGCTTATGCGAAACAAAGTTCTCCTTTCCTCTCTTTGCTCTTTCCTTCCCCTGTGAGCTGGAACCTTAAGTCTTGAGTTATGCAGGTGCACCAGTGCTTTTACCTCCTTTGTTTGAAGCAGCTCCAGTTGGCAAACAAGAACCAGGTATCCACTAAGAAAAATAGATAAAATTATTTTAATTTTTTTTTTAATTGTCCTTGAAGACTTGATTAAAGCAACATCTGGAATCCAGGTATACCACACTACCAAGGAACAGCTTACTTGCCCTCCAGCTTGTGTGATCTTTAAATTCTATCAGTACAAGATACTACACATTCTGTAGGAGGAATAGTTTCTCCTTTTCATCCCATCCTGATGTGTTTGTACTTCCCTTCCTCCTACCCTATACACTGGAACCTGGGGACAGGAACAGCCTTAGGCAGTGGGCAGAAATCTAGGATTCAAGACAGTAAGTTTGAAGAATTGAAATCATACTTCTCACTCCTAGATGAGTTCTCCAAACGCTGAAGTCTTATATGGAGAAGTGTCAGTTTCTCCTTATAATAGAATAAAGGGATAATTTTTTCTCTAACATTTGCTAGATGCTTAATCCCCATGTGCCTATGGTATATAGCTCTTCATATTGTATTCTTCTTCAGAGGAAGGACACATAAAAGTTTTAGGCATTAGAGAAAAAGCAATTTGATTTAAGTATCTGGACAAAACCTGTCACAGAATCTTTCCCAGAGTATTCTGAGTTGGAAGAGACCCACAAGGACCATCAAATCCAACTCTTACTCTCATACTGAGATTGAACCCACAACATTGGCATTATTAGCACCACACTCTAACCAACAAATTAAATGGTTTGTATAAAATCCTGTAGGATATCTGTGTGAGCACAAGAACTGGACCTACATTTCTGAATGTCTAAGCAACTGCTGAGGTTGGTGAACACCCTTCCTCTTTCTGGCTGATACTGGATGTGTCTGCTTGCTGTGTGAATTGCCTGGAGCCATGTGTGGCTTCTGGTAAACAAGAGCAAAAGAGCCAGGATTCAAGTTGTGCTGAAGCCTGTTTGCTTACCTATAGTGATAACTAAGGCTGTAATAATTGCCTTCTCATTATGACTGAGAGTGGGACAGCTGCTATTTTAACAGATCACCAAACACGTGCAGAGGCATGGAGTATTTTACTTCCTGAAGCCACCTGTCCCATACTTTACCAAGTTACCTGCCAAAAAAGAGAAGCAGCAGTGCTTTCACTTGCTCTGTTTTTGTCCAAGATTTATTTGTAATAAAAAAACCTATTTCTGTTTCATAAGAACAGTTTTATCTTTAATTTCCTTTCCTGCTTTGATGGAAAAATAGGGTGGGGGAGAAAGCAATAACCCATTGTTTGTCTTCAGTTACTAGTTGCTGTTTCTGAGAATTTAGCAGCCCGTGTGAAAAGGCTTTAAATCATGGAAAGCTATTTCCTCTGTGTGCCTTTGCATTACTTGAGAAAATTCGCCATAATGGTTTCTGGTCACAGCATTTCCTGATCACAGGATTCCAACTTGCTCCTGTACACGAGAGTGCAAAAATACAGTGTTTGTGGTTGGGTTGCTCAGGAAAGCTGCACCTGCAGGGAGAGGCATGGGACATGTGATTGCTTTCTGGAACAGCGGAGAGCTATTAGCTTTGTGGCAAAGGCCTAGAGCTGGAAAGAGTGTGTTCATTGAGTTGGGGGAATTGTTTGACTGCTGAAGCCTGCCATATGCGTGAAACATTTGTCTGCTTTCCTCTCTGTGATTACAGTTATTTCATTAAATAAAGCAGGAGAGCTACAACATTGATGGTGTAAGCATTCTCATCTGTGGCCTTTTCCTTTAAAGCGGCACCTGTCATATTCCTTAAGCTAAGAGCCATCACCTTAACCAAAGCTCTAATGAAGCTGATATTTCTGTCTAAGCTACACTTTTATTAATTTGCACCTCAGAAAGCAAATGCAAACCTTGGTTCAACTTTCATTATTGTTTTTATTTTTGTTTGTTTGTTGAACAAATATTGCCTAACTATTATTAGTACAGGTTGAGTTATGATTACTGCAGATCTCATGAAGGGCAGGCAGGTCACTGAGCCCAATCTCAGTAATTTTTTTCCTCATACCCTCTTAACAATGAACCCTCCAGGCTATTCCCATATACATACTATCCATAGCTTGCACTACAGAGGGGAAATTCCCTGCTAGGCAGATCCTTACAGCCATACAGCCTGGATCTATCAGCAGAATGGTGAAAAGTAGACATAAAGGAAGAAAGACCATGCAGAATCGAGTAGGTCAAACATTAGCATTCTAGGTAAGCTAATGAGAGAGAATGCATGATCAACACAGCAGTAGTTGTTCTCTCATATGTGGGAAATAATCTGTAAGGCTTGTT
>VZRQ01004230.1:131633-141718 GCA_013397975.1 Machaerirhynchus nigripectus | reverse complement strand
GAGGGAGGGATGGGGGGAAGGAGGGAAGGAAGGGCAGAACTGCTGATAACTATGCATGCATGTCTATAGAAAGAAACAACTGAAAATAGGTACTGTTGAAGAGAATTCAGCCTTCTCATCTTTAATTTTTAACAAAAAAAGATGTTTTCTGCTCTGAACAGGTTTTCACATAGCTGTGAAGAGCTGAGCTCTGGTGTAATTAATTTTTGTAGTGCAGTTTGCGGTACAATGAGTCACTGGACAGTAAGATTGAGGTAGGGGACTGTGCCTTCACAGAGAATGTCTTGTGCTGTTTTATGTCTATAGGTCATGATTTAGCTTTTCCTTCTCTTTTCCATTTGGTCTTTTGCTTGTGTGATTTGTAATAGGAACATCACAGCACTGGGAAGGAATCTCACACGTCAAGTCCAGGCTCCCACTGTCATCAAATATTGTTAGAACGATCATAATTCTTGCCAAACCATGCAGTATGAATGACTTGATGGTGTCCAGTCTTAACAAGTGCTTATTACTTGTGGAGTGAGAGTCCTGCCCATTTGAAATGAGTCTGGAATCCTCAGCTGGAAATGAGGGGAAAGGAGAAGCCAGCTGAATTAAACTAAAAAGATCTCATCACATTGCAGCTGTTGCAATGTAAGAAAACCACTTATTGAGGAGGCAAAATAGTTTCAAAAGGCTTGATGCTTGCAAAAAATCTACTGCTCCACCTGCCTAAGGAGTGTGGGAGGTTCTAATAGCTAATGACGTAATTTATTGATTTTCTGAGACTAAAGGAGCTACTCTATAGCTAGCAATTTCTGTAAGTCAGCACACAAAATAGTGCTGAGACTGAATGACTTTGCAGGATCACCTGTCCACAAAACCACCAGTAATTGCAAAGCTCTTCTGCTGCCATAGCAGAATCAAATAGAAAGTACCTTATTTTTCCAGTATGCAGCTGGATTAAGAGTTTGATGGGACATCACGAGTTTAACAATTTATCACACCAAAGCACGGGGCAGAAACTGCAGCAGGAGTAACATGGGCTCTTTTGAATGGCACACAGCACAGATGATATAGAACCAGACTCTGAGCACCGTGGTGTGTCTTGGGGGAGATATCAACAACATTCACAGGTACTGGGATCTTCCTGGGTTCAAAACCCAGCAGCTTCTATTTTTATAAAGACAAAACACTACCATTCCACTGAGCTCCTGGTAACATGCTTGTTGTCTAAATTGGAGGAAAAAATAGCCTACCACAGGCACTTGAAATGTTGCTAATCCTCGCTTCAAAATAGATATTAGTGTAGGATACACAAGCTGAGGCAACTCCAGACATTGATTTGGGCCTCAAAATACATTAATAATTGCTGAGTCTTTGCAGAGAGACCTGGTAAAGCTGTCAGGTAGGTGCAGCAGCATCACACAAAAAAACAGATTCAGATCAGGCAGAAGGAGTAAATGGACGCTCTGTAAGGGCATCCATTAAGTTCAGGAGACCAATTGTAATGGACTTGAATTTTACAATACATAACAAAACCACTTTCAAATGAAAATTGATTCTAGGTTTGCTGCATCTATATTTCAAAGCAGAAAAAGTTGTGAAAACCAGTAAAAGAAGAAAAGTTACAGAAAACCTGATGCTTCTAAAGCCCCTACTGGAAAAGGCATTCTACAGAGCTTTCTAGAAGAATTAGCTAAAACTGATACAATATTTGCTAAACCTCTATGTTATGAAATGGAGGGATAAAGACAGGGAGGGAGAATTGATTTCAATTGCCATACTTCCAAACATTCCAAGGTTTTAGAGAAAATATTAAGCTCTACCCCTAAGTGAAAATTGTTTAAACTTCCTGGACGATGCAGTTGGCTGATGTCTTTCAGAAGGAAACTGGTACATATTGGGACAGATGAAACCTGAAATTATTTTTGAAAAAGAGGCTTCTTACAAACTCATCCACTCTTCCACACTACTGCAAAAAAAGAGGCAGACCACTAGATACAGAAGTCTAAGTGGGGTAAGATGAAACATGTTAGTTACTGTGGTAGTAATAAAAGCTGGGCTCACACCCATCTCTGCAATAATTTCAAGAACACCAGTAGCATGGCATGAAATCACCATATGTAAGCTGTAATTAAGGACATATTTGCCTTATTAGCTGGTGATAAGAATTTTCTCAAAGTATGCTTAGTCTACTCCCACATAAAATGGAGACTGAAGAAGATAAGAAGTAGTGTTAAGAAACATCAGTTTACCAAGGTATTTTGCTATAGAAGAGGCTGGTGTTTAGAACAAATGTGCTGCCTTTGCCAGTAAAGAATTCTTTCATTGGTTCCCTTTACTGTGACAGAAACATTAACTTCATATGCATGAAAAATTTATATTGAAAAGCCCCCAAATGCACTCTGGGAATATAAAAGGTTTCACCACAGGTCACTGTCCTGTCACTTAAATGTTCACACAAATAAGGCAATGGGCATGACCTTTGCTTTTGAAAGCCCAGTTATGCCATTCATGTCTGAGAGTCTCAGTCAATAAGAAATCTCAACCTATTTATTATTTTACCGTTTGAAGCAGGAGATAAACGTAAGCAGCAAAAAGGACAGTCTATGTGTTTTGCTACAGGATGAGTAAAACCCCAAGGAAATTTGGAATAATTAATTCCTCTTTAAACAACTGACTAGTACGAAAAAGGATTACTTCGTAACTCCCTGGTGACCACAGAGAACCATCACATAGTATTTTTCATAAAATACGCAACTCCACAGGAGGAGATGTTACAGTTTCTGCTTGGCCTTCTCCTCAGACAAGAGGTGAGCCTATCTTACCACAGCAGACAAAAAGAGTTCAGAGAACCTAATCTCAATGCTGCCACAAACACACTTGATGTCTAGAAATACACTGGAAGAAAGAGAAACACCAAAGAAAGGCCAGGGATCAGCACTGGCATGATCACAAATATACATTGGTAGTCTACAACATAAAAAGAAAATTCTGATAAGGCCAGTGAAAATGAACTACTTATTAATTGGCACACAGTAAGTTTGTGATGGCAAATGTAACACCTGTAATTCAATGACTGGAAGTTGGCTCATCTGATATTGTTCATCACTGTGGCAGCCTTCCCTTGAAAACTCTTTTCAACACAATTCCCTTCCCCTTTTTGTCTGGTCATATGCTTCTTGCAGTCAGGATTTGTCTCACTTATTCCTTGCAACTGCTGATAACCCTACTCCTTTCCAGGGCCTCTGATCTTACAGTGATTCAATATTCCCTTTGTTAAGTTCAAGTTTGTAAAAGGGATATTAAAGGGCTTAAATCCCTAGGTTCAAGTCCCTCAATTAATTATTCTTCAAAAGCACCTTATGATTGCCATTGCTTTTATTCATTCATTTATTTATTCATTCATTTAACTGTGTAATTCAGGTGCAATAATAGAAAACAGGTAAACTGAGGCAACACCCAATATTTAAGATGGCAATACATATATAAGAAGGTTGGTTAAGCTGTGGGCACAGCTTATGTAGCTCAGTTCATAAGAACTCCCATAAGTACAAGAAAAACTAAGGAGTAATAAGCTAATCTTTCACAGAATAGAGATTATGTGGGTTCATTAATAGAACTATGGTTAGATTTCAGTAGATGTATGGTCTGTATAGCCTGAAAGAGTCAATGTGTATCAAACACATCCTGAATTATGATGAAACTGCGAAAAATTGTCTTCTTTTATGGGTGGCAGCTCCTGAACAGAATGTGGATCACAGTTTTTATCTAAATGATTGTTTGAAATTATTTGAAAAACACATTATTGTCCCACCATTCTGCCATAATAATAATAATAGCAGAAAGTTTGATCCAGATATTTAGCAAGCAAGGTACGTTTTGGGTCCAAATGCGCCCAATAACAGTCTGCCAAGCCACACAACAGCCATTTCCCTGGGTTTATCAAGCCCCTATGAAGCCTCAGTAGAGGGAATGCTGCCATCAGACCCATTATTGTCCACACTGCTCAACATCTGCAGTATAATTTGTCACACTACAGTCACATTGCAACCATTATTTGAAGCCTTACTGACAGATTTACTCTGAGGAAACAAAAGTCTGTTCAGCAGAGTCCAAAGAAAGGTTATTAAGTCAAAACCAAGAAGGTGACATTGTAATATCGGTGAGGAATAAAATGTTATTGAAGTAGAAATTCCACTTTTCACCTTTGTGGAATATCCCACTGTGCACTGGAGTCATGCTAATGGAAAAAAACACGCAGACAGGTTGGACAGGATTATATACAAT
Source organism: Machaerirhynchus nigripectus (assembly GCA_013397975.1). Classification (NCBI taxonomy): domain Eukaryota; kingdom Metazoa; phylum Chordata; class Aves; order Passeriformes; family Dicruridae; genus Machaerirhynchus; species Machaerirhynchus nigripectus. Next base: position 137,446 of record VZRQ01004230.1, on the reverse strand, counting down.
AGAAAACTGAACTTGTACCATTTTTCTCAAACTGCCTGAGTTGTAGCCTCACAATATGTTGAATAATGACTGAAAAACACAGCTATGAAGAAGGATACAGTATTTTCAGTATGACAAGGTTGAATGTAACTGCTGTATGGGAAATGAACAGCACCAGATTGGAGTACGAAATTCTGCAGATGAGTAGCAGATGGCAAATGAAGACATGTGAATACATGCACCTCATATTAAGTCAGGCTAATTTACTAGAAATTTGTGTTCTGCTTTTACAAGTTTCCATTGGTATCAATTCTCTGTAAGTGTTCATTAAGAGTTAAAGATGAATTAGATATTGCTCTCATATTGTTCTCCCTCAACGGCAAATATTTGCGTATTTTTAAAGCACTCTAATAGAGTTTACCATGTTTCAAAGCTCACAGGCATCGGGCAGAGCAGCCCTACAGGTGTAGGTGCAAGTTTGTACACATCTACAACCCCATGGTATTTAGAAGTCCTGTAAGTAACAACTTTTTTAATATTGACTTTGTGTGCAGAATAAGCACAGTTTTAGCCAGATTGACAATTCATTAATATAATTGTTCCAATACATAATTTTTTTTGGATTGTGATTAGAGGAATTCATGATTCGCAATGCACAGCCATTTTAAAGAACCCATGGTGTTCTTTGGAGCCAAAAGAGACAACACAATAGTCAATTAAACAGTCTTCCTTGAGTGTGATTTCTTAACGTGCATCAGAAAAGCACAGAGCTTGGTGTACATGGGCTCTTACATCTGCATCTGCTTTTATCTTTGGAGTACCTTCAGTCATCGCAAAGAAATTTATAGCTGATGTATATTCAGAACAGAAGCCCAAATTAATGCATTTGGAACAATGTGTTCTTGCTCCCATTCTCATAATGAAATTTGACTTGAATGGGAGCAGTGCTGGGCTCTCCGCAGCTACTGATTATACATCTCAGTATTAGACTGTGTTTGAGTGATGCTGTATTATGCATAAGAATAAAGTATCATGGAGTTGTTGTGAGACAGCAGGCAACATAATTACATGGATTGCAAGCGAAATACAAAGCAAAATATAGCACTATACATTAATAGCCCTTCTCAGCCTTTCCTCATATCTGGACCTTTGTTTACTTAATTAGGAATTATTATAAAGTTAAATCTCTATTTATTTTTCTGATGATGGCCTTGTTCTGAATGTACATACACTGACAAGCTCTTGTTGACATGACTGAGCAGGATATTGTATTTTATTTAATTTACTTTGGCGACTTCTGACACCAATTGCCAGCAGGCTTGCAGTCCCAATCATATTGAAAATCTAATAGCAACATGATCCTAGAGCAACAGCCATGTGTTGTTCCTGCATGAAGAAAAAACACTGCCGACCTGTTCTGGTAGACTACAGGAAGCCAAGATACACTTTCCTGTAATTTCAGGTAAAGGAGACTGGTTTTTTGTCAGAATTACATGATTTTAACAGGATATTAGAAAATATTTCCCATCTTGTATCCAAAGCAGTATGAAAGGAATATGTGAAAAATTATTATCAGTGTCTGCAAACAGTAAGCTTAGCTAGTACAAGTGTTACTGCTATCTGAGGTAATATCAGTCGTATATATTTATCCTTACAATCCTCAGTTCATAAATGTGGAAAGCTGGCACAGAGATTTGTAGTGGCCATCCTAACTCCACAAAGGAAGAATGTGGAAAAGAAGGAAACAAAGCCTGAGCTCTGAACTCAATCCATCTTAAAATCTCTCTTCTCAGAAAGAATAAAAACCTATTCTTGCCATGTAATTACTAGGATATAAGCCAGATTTTAAAAGTCCTCAATCAATAGCAGGATTTCTCATTTGATTTCATACCTCATCATAGGTATGAAATGCCTTGGACTTCTCATGATCAAACTTGATGTTCAAAGTGAGTAAGTAAATTTCAAGTTTTCTCCAATGCAAAACCCTTCATGTTCTCAAAAGATTAAAAAAAAAAAAAAAGTTTTTCCAGTTTAAATATCTAAGATCTAACAGGACAAAATAGTCTCAGGCTGGAGCAGGTCATCTGAATCAACCTGGGTGCTATGAAGGCTTCCAAATAGGTATTTGGCAACAGCGGGTGTTAAAAACAGAAATAAGAGAGTATTTCATGGGCAAATGCAACAAGTGTCTTGTGATTCAGTAACAAAGATACATGGTCCCTGGCAGTGCAATCTCATGGAAACCGATGTGTTAGGAGTAGGTAATGATTGACTTGCTATTTACAGAGAGCTTCATTAGGCCTTTCCTGCTGTCTGTACTTTGTCTTTCAGTCTTTACAAACAGTGGCAGCTTTCCTATGTTATAATTACCTATTTGTAGATGTAGTTTCAGAAATTCACAAGAATCTGCAAATAAAACCAGCACCATAGTTAATTACCACAATGTTTTATTATTAAGACAAATGTATGTAGCATTCCAATATAAATTTTTCTTTTATGAAGATGTTACATGTTCCCTACAACATTTTCAAAAGAAAGTGGCACAGGAAGCACCTTCACAACATTACTATGTTACTGTTACTAACTTAAGGTGGACATGGTGAAATCTATCAATGGACATCTCTGAGTACAAAGTTAAGTATGTAACAGATATAGTGACAGAACCAAGGCGGTTCATCCTAAAACCTCAGCGATATTTGGTATGTTTTTAGTTACAGCTATACTATATTTACAGCAGTTGTATTGAGAACAGTCTGAACTCTGATCTGCAAACAGTCTGTCCTACATTTTTCAAAGTCTTTTTTAAATCAGGGCTGAGTTTACTCTCAATCTCAACTTTAATATGATCATGTTTGCAACCAGGAAATGATACATTTTCAGTACTAAGGTAGCATTTTCTTTCTTTGAGTTTTCATGTTGATTGTTAGTATGAAAATTGCAATCTTTGAACTCCATAATATATTAAATTTGAGATTTCTAAATCAAATATAAAAACAGAACTAGAGAGAGAAAAAATGAGAATTGAAAGGAGCCTGGAGGACGGTAGCAAAGATGTGCAAGATTTCTGCACTACATCAAACAAAAAAAGGAGGTAAAATCATAGCACATACTGAGTTGGAAGGGACCCATCAGGATCATCAAGTCCAATTCAAAAAAATAGGAATGAGGAATAATTGGAAATTAGTAAGTCACAATTGGCTAAAATAATAAATTCCTTTGTTTTCTCTGAGGTTTATTCTAATGAGAGTAATGTAGGGTTTGACTATGCAGTGTAAGAAGAGCCACAATAGAAAGTTACTGCCCTGCCAGCAAGTTTTCTTCCTTTGGTACCTGCTGGATTTGCTGTGTGTCTGAGGGACTGTGCATCCCACCCTGCCCAGGGGCACAGCCTCCTCATGCCTGAATCCAGGGCTCCCTCACCAGCCACGAGTCTTACACAGCTGATCCTACCCCACAGACTGCCTGGGTGTCTCAGCCTGCCCTGCTACAGCACATGGGCCTCCCTCCCAGTCCTGGGGCCATATGTGAAGTGCAGTGAGTCCCGCTGTCCAATGCCCTCCAGCCATCAGCACTTGATTTGGTGAGGAGCTGTCACACAAGATGCTGTCAGGGCAAGGTGGGGAGGGGTGTGCAGTGCCCACATCAGTTTCATGGACTCTCCCTGTCCATGGGAGTCCCAACACAGTTTCAGGCTCAGTTTTATGTATTTCAGTATTTCATGTAGAGGCATTGAAAGTTCCTAAGAAGGCAACGTATGTACATCAGAAGCTGTGACTTTATCTTTTCTTTATGCCTTCACACCTCCTGTAAAACTGCAACTAAAAGAGAAGAACCCAGCTGACAAGGGAGCTGTCTCTTCTCTGCCTCTTCCTCTTCCTTCAGAGAGCTGGCAAAGATCAATGAGCTGATTCTGCCATGGGAGAGCCAGCTGTCAGGGTTTGCTTTTTGGGGGCCTTCTGGAGGCCTCTAACCTACCTGAGACAACTCAAATACACTGTCCTTCAATCTTGGTGCTTTCCATTATCTCCCTCATTACACACAGTAGAAGACCATATATGTAGTATCCAATAAAACCAGGATATCAAGCACAATCTCAGAGTCATGATTGCAATACAAATAACTGCCAGAAGCTCACTGAAGAAGACAGAAAATTAAGACCAACTGTAAATATTAATCAATATTAACCAATAATATTAAAAATTAACTCCTGTGGAAATTTCACAATTAAAAGCTTGGGCAGTTACGGACAGACTCAACTTCTAAAAATCATGGCTGCACTTAGAAAGAAATAATCTAATACACCAAAACACCTCTAGAGACCAAGTACAATGAAAGTTAGCAAGTAGGAGTATTTGTTCCATTTTAGCAATGGAAAACATTTGGGGCCACTTACTTTAGGTGCAAGTAAGACGGGGGCTGGCAGTGACAGAAATATTTCTTCTTGGCTTGGTGTAGTGTCACTGCACTGTTATTCAGTTTTTAAAACCATGTATGGTGGTGCTGAGAAAAATAAGATAAATTAATGCACTGTTGGATTTTTCATACTTTTCACTTCCTTCAGGCACTATGCCCTTAGCATAGAAATTCAAGTGGGACCAAGGAGCAATCTGGAGAGAACTGGAGAGGTCTGCTGCACTAGAGCAGGGTGGAAATGAGAACTAGACTAGTGCTCTAGGAGCACTTAGTATTCTTTGAGTGGAGGGCTGTAGTAGTACTATTCATGTATTTTTTATTTGAAATGCACCCAGCAGATCCCATGTTGCTGGCGCTGTTCACTTGAACAGTCCTAGTATGGAAGTCCTGTCATGCAACATGGGCTGAGGTTTCAGAGCTGGAACTTAAACTCTCCAGTGTTTGGAGCATCCCTAACACTTGTCTTCTATCTCATCATGCTCACAATTATTCAAGTATACGTGTTCTCTACACTCATATTATGTCCTAGCACAAACTGAGCAGCTATTTGTCAAAGTGAACTGCAATCCACGGTACAAGAATGTAGCGGAGGGTTATATGAGGGTTCTAAAAAGGAAGGATTCATATTCCACAGTGATTCAAAGGCAGGTCTAAACCAATCCCAACACACTGAATCTATGTAAACAGGCTCCATACAACTTACAGGTGCTCAAGAAACGTAAGAAGCCATGAAAGGAAATAATACATAAAGAAATACACTGGTAACACTGCAGCAGTGCTGCAATGATTCTGGAGGTCATTGAGATATTGAAGGCCCATTTTGGAGAGAAGAAAAAAACGCAGTAAAGAAGTCAGAGAACCTTTAACTGGTGCATGAATTTTGGACTTCTAAAGTTTTCAAGATTATCTGTTCTTGTGAGGGCTCGAGTCTTCCTTGATGAAGAGGACTCAGATGATTGCATGCAAAAGTCAATGCGGTAAGAGGAAATTCTAGGCACCAGAGGACTCCCAGAAAATCCCAGACCTGCGCGGGGCTCCTTCAGTGAGCAGGGGCCACGCTGGCCCCGCGGACGGTACCCCGCCAAAGGGGGGGAGCCTGGTGGGCCGAGGGGGAGCTTCAGGTGGCCACGGCAAAGTAAGAAAGGTGTCAGCAAGGCTTTAGAAAGCCTGAGAGACACCAAGTGAAGGGCGGAACGAACCTCCCTGCGGGGAGCAGAGGCGGCGGCGCGGGCCTTTCCCGCACATTCGGGCAGGGACGGCCGATGCGGTGAGGCCGCCGCTCCGGTCCGTCACCGCCCCGGCTGCGATGCTCCGGGGCGGGATCGGCGCTTCGCCACTCCCCGCAACCCCCCGGGTGGCCCCGCGGGAAGACACCGGGTGCCGCCCCGGGGCTCCTGGGCCCCTTCGCCGAACGCTCCTCG
>VZRQ01004230.1:92504-130975 GCA_013397975.1 Machaerirhynchus nigripectus | reverse complement strand
GCCGGTCGGGAGGGCTCCCCGGCGGCCGCGGCCCTTCCAGCCGGGGGATGGATGTAGCGGGACATCCCGCCAGGCCCCGGGGCATCCGCGGCCGGGGGAGAGATCTGTCCACCGAGACAATGGTAGCAGCTCCCGGAGCGGGGCAAGCTGAGGGAAGAGACGGGGGGCTCACCCGGCGCTTTCGGGGGGATCACAAATCAGGACAGATTGCCGCCCAAGGGCTTCGGCGTCTTAAGGCTGTAGAAGGGTTTGCCACATGTCATAAAACGTTTCTCTCTCTTTGATAATTCCTACGTCAGATTTGCACTCTCGGGAACTCCCAGTGCAGGTTGGGCTGTTACTTTAGTATTTGATGCACACTTTACTACGCTTATAAAAGCTTTGAATCAATTTTTGGAAATAATAGTGGCGTTTAAGGGGGTTTTGAGAAAGATTCGTGTTTCTTTTGTAAGATGGGATAATAAGTGGAATTACGTAAAACAATCCATAATGAGCCTTTAAATACAAGCACTACTTTAAATAAAAATACAAAAAAAATTTCTTTAGAACTTTACTTTTTGCCATGCTCTAAACTCATGTAGTAGTTCTCACTTTTTCTCTCTTCACAGTCAGATACCAGAGAACATTTATGGAGTTATGTATTAGTTGCTTCATTCTCTAGCTCTGTGAAATGTCCAAGTTTACACATAAGCTAGGAATATGCATTTAGAAAAACCTCCAACAATCAGCAGAAACACTCAGGACTGGTGTCAAGTATCTTTGAATTCTTCTTTTTTTAAATTATTTCTAATTTATGCTTGCACCAGGGAGGTCTAGGCAAATACCATGTGAGTGTTGATACCTGCCATTGTAGTTAAGCATGTGATCATCTGCTGGGAATAGTTCCACAAGGACTTAATTTATTTATACTATAAAAATCTTAGTTTGTGAAATAAAAGAGGAGAAAGTAAACTAAGAGCTGGATGGATATACAGAAACAGAGTAACTACTTTTGTGTTCCAGTTGAAACTGCAATTCTGGTTATTTTCCCTATTAATGCTGACATAGTTTTGAGGGAAAGACCTACTTTACTGGATTTTGTAATGAGATGTCAAGACTTTTGAGAAAATTAAAAGGAAGTGAAGACATGTCGTGGTTCACTTGCAGCACAGCTGGTGCTTTGGTTTTTGAACTGTCTGCACAGCCAAGGAAATCCTAGTAATTTTTATCAATTGCAAAGCCTAGTAACTGAGATATAAAGTGGAGACTGGAAGATGCTATGAGAAAGGTTTACTCTAAAATAGACATTTATAAATAGAATAGAGCAATAAAATACTGCTCTATATTAATAGCCTTGTTAACATCAATGCACTATAAACCCAAACAGAAGCTTGAATGTGAGGAAAAGGTATGCATCTCTCTGAGAAAAGCCATCTATTTTTAGTGTCTATTGAAATTGATTTTTTTTCTGTCTGTGTGTATGTGCTTTTACCCAGGAGACCTACGAGATGGAACCATTCCCTTGAGTAATATGCTATATTGCTTCTGTGAATAATTGTACTCCTATTCAGTAAAATATCTAAAAACATACTCAAGTCTTACAGAAACTACTGGAATTAAACAAATTCTTAAGTGCTTTGATGAATAGAAGCCAAGGTCCTGAACTCCAAAAGCTGGCTTTGAAACAAGAATAGAGTTGTTATAACAAATTTTTTCTACCTCAGTGAAACTGTTCTCTAGGCTTTACCTTTTTTTTTTTTTTTTTAATGGTAAATTATTGGTCCTAGCCAGTAGACTTGGATAACTGAATTGATAACTGGTAACAAGAAACATATTGTAAATACTTGCATTTAAGCATCTTTTGCTGGCAGCTCAAAATCAATAGAACAGTTTGTGTCAGGAGGCTGTGTTTTGGCCCAATTTATTGACATTTTATAAGTCTGGTAGAATTCGTGTTTGAGTTAGTTGCACAGGCATCAAATATGCTATGGAGATAGATATTACTGGTTACAAACAGATTCACTTTTAGAGAGATGTCTGTACCAAGCACAGTGCTTTCCTGCTTGGGTTTGGTTTTTGTGGGGTTTTTTTACGTTTTATTTAAATGTGGAATAGGTAGAACACCCAAATCCTCTCTAGCATAAGGAGTTCTTCTGCTTTTCTCACTTTTTAAATGACATATCACAAAGAACATTTGTTTTTGGAAGTCCTCCAAACTCGGCTGCACTGCCAAGCAGAGTTGCACTTTAGCATCTATGTGAATCACAGAGAGAACTGCGAGGTCTCCCCATCAAGCAGTTAATCCTTGCAGTACTTTTTGCGCTACTCTTGTACTTTAGCTTTGTGCAAGACTTTCTTTTAGCTGAACTTTTTCCTATGGCCATTCAAGCTCACGTATGTTCTGTCATTTGCCACTGTGAGATCTGATTTTTTAAGTTTAGGGAAAAAAATTTAAAGCCCTGGGGAAGGTGGGGGTGTAGTTTAGTTACAAGTAAAATTATCATAGGTATCTTCAACAGTACGTTTTGATTAATTTCTCTTTTTTCTCGGGGTTGGTTTTTATTAGCAAGTATCAAATTTACATGCACAACTGGTTTGGTCTGGAGTTGTTTTCTTTTTGTGCTATAGCTTTGCCTATCAAGGTGAGGGGTTTTTTATTATTAGACAATTATTTTAACTCTTTCTCAAACTAAAACTTGGTTAAATTTAAAGTTTTCTTGAAAAAATGTATTTTCAATGTGCAGCCTTTAAAGCTACATTTACCTCTCACAGAAGGCAAGAGCTCTTAAGGGACCAGGCACCAGACCTGCTAATTGAGAGTTTTGCAGCATTTAAGTTAAATTAAGCCATTTAGATAGGGAGCAAGATAGCTTACTTTCACAAGGTAATCTTAATCTACAACCCTTTCTTTTCCGCTCTAGAGGAAAGAAACTATGTCTCAGGTCAAACTGAATTTTAAATTCTTGTCCCTTATGACTCTGCTTTTTAAAGTAAGAATTCTGTCTGTGTTTGAGTCTTACAGCTGTCCCAGTGATATTGTTTATAAATCGGACCTCTAGCCTGGAGTATCTGTGCTTTCCAGCTGTGTTGCCCTGGTAGTTCCACTGTGGTTTGGTACCTGACCACCTTTTCCTCTGGGAGGTGGCATTGCTACCTGCTTGAGAAAGAGCTTCATCTTTTTAAAAGACTTCTTATTATATCAAAAATTATGTAACATGTATAGATTTTTGGTTTCCTGTTCTTTGGAGTTTTTTTAAAGCCTTTATGCCTCTTTTTATGCCAGCTTTTGTAAACTGTCTTCTAACCTATTTAGTCCTATTTTTGCCTGGGAGGGATTGATGGCATTCTGCAGCATGCTATCTCTGATCTCTCCAACAGGTTGTTTCCCATTAGCATATTGCAGGCTCTGTGTTCTGCCTTCTTTGGAAAGAACAGACCTTGCAAGATGAACCAAACGGAGTTCAGAGTTTCTTCCCAGCCATAAACTCCTGCACAGTTTGCTCCGAGTCTCTTGGCACCAATAGTACTTACATTCCGTCTCTTTTGATTTTAAAACTCTGCAATGCCTCGCACCAACTCAGGTGATCTAACACATTTTTAAGAAGAGGCCTGCTAAGTCAGAGTGTAATGGCACAGGCCTCATTTCAAAAAAAGCAGGAAAGCAAAGCCTGCCTTAAGTCGTTTACAACACTTCAGCATCCTTGTATCCCGTTAACTTCAGGCACAGCGCGTGCTTAAGATTCATTAAGTTTTTGTCCTGGCTAATTTTGGGTAAAAATGGGGGAAGGTGGAATGGTGTTTAGGCTACAGTTTTGCTTTGAGGAAGTACAAGTGGAAAAATAGAAGCAGAAGGCTCTAATCTTGAAGTTTAACCCCTCCTCTCCTGCCATCCACCCCATTCTATGCTTCTGATTAGATGGTACTCACAGATGTTTTGAGGGCATTAGCTTCTAATACTGGAACATAACATTGCTGATACCATCCTTTTCACATTGAGGAACTCTAAGAAGATGTTAAGACAACTCAGTAGCATGTGAGGGTTTTTAAAAGCTGATATAAATTGACATTACCTGACAAAGAGAAAAATTCCTTCATCCAAGGATGGTACCTTGTACATGATGATTTCCATTTGGTTTTTTTTTTTTTTTTTGAAGTATCTATTTAGTTAGCTGTAGTGATACTAAGTGTATGATTTCAACTGTGAGATCAGGTTACTGGAGTTACGGTGTGTATCACTGTAGCACTGCATGCTACTTTAAATAGTAAGTGCTGAGATAAACTTTTAGAGTAGTGGTAACACACAACTGCTGTGTGTAAATACAGCTGGAAACTGAAGATGGTATAGATCTTTACAGGCTAAGTGCACAATCCGAGGCATGTGTAGATTTCAGCGGACTCTGTTTGGACTTCTTTCTGATTAAGTCTTTTGTTTCCAATGCAAATACAGAGGCTGAACTTCATCTTACAAATGGTTATGTTTATTGCAAGCTCTTCACACAACGTTGTTAAAATCCTGCTGTCCAAGATCTGCTAGGAGTTGTCTATTTTTGGTATGCATCATTCAGAAGGAAAGTATTGAAGCCTTTCACTAGTTCTGCAGATATTTACAATGGGCCCCTCTAAGCATATTCAAACACTTGCTTGAAAACTGAGATGAAGGCTGATATGAGAGTCCAATCAGAGGCAGGACACCTCTTAAAAGTCAGTATATGTAGTAACAGTACTTAGAAACAAGGCCTTGAAGGTGAGATTGCAGCAGAGAGGAGAACAAAATAAAAGGAGTTGCTTGGTCAGTGTTACTGATTAGAAGGAGGATCTTTGCAGCAGTATTGCTGGAGTGAATGGATGAAAATAAGCAAAGCAACAAAAAAAAGTTGCAGAGTGAAGAAGACCCTCAGAGGAACATAGAAATGAAGACAATTAAAAATGAAGACGCAGTGGGATTTGCATCTGCAAAGCCAAGGAAGGTCAAGAATTTAGGAATTTTTGTGAAAGATACATGAAGGAAGACGGAAGGGTGTTTCTGAGCACTGGCTGGGGAGACATCACTGTAGAGTTTGTTGAGAGTGGAGTACTACGGTGGAATGCAGATTGCATGTCATTTCTTTGTCTGGTTTCATCCTGAGTATTTTCCAGCTGTTGTAACAGTGTAGTTAACTGACTTGGGAAAGGAAAGGGAAGTGATAATTATTGGTAATTAGTGTCGTCAGGGTTCCTATTTTAAATGAGAATGTCTAAGAAAACTTTTAATGAAGGAGGTGTTTGTGGAGAAGGATGAGAAAGGCTGAGAATTGCTGTGACAAAGATTTCTATGTAGGGTGCTGTCACTAAGCCTGTGGAGTAGTTTGAGAGCAGATGATGCCTGAGTGTGTGTGAGGAGGGTGATAGAAGGGTTTGTAAGAAAGGTGAAGAAAAGACAAGGTTAAGAAGTGGGGAAGACCACTTTGTATTGTGCAGGATTTCTTTCACAGGGAATTAATGAGATCTTTCTTAGAGAAACAGGGGGTGTGGGATGGAAGAGAGATGAGAGGCATGAGGTGAGCCATTTGTGGCAGAAAGGCATCGAGGGTCATGGAACGGCAGCCTTCTGTGTGGCTGTGATAGTACATTAACAGAGGGTGTGCTCTGCAGGTCTCCTCCATCCTTACTTCAATATATTTTTTTATGATACATACCTTCCTGACTACTTGAGGCAGCAGTGGCATAGCTGCCTCCTTTCTTGTCCTGCTGTCAGCAATGATTGCAGCTGGGGACACAGTCCCTATCCCAGAGACCTGAAAGTCTTAGGGCCTGGTTGCTTGCTTCAGCACAGCTTCACAAGGAGCTGTTTGCAGTTTCAAAACCTATTAGTTGGCTTGTACCAAAACCACAGTATCTTAGTTCTGACCATACAGTCAGGAAGGGAGAGGACATTTCAAAAACCCTATGTAACCTGGGAATAAATTGCTACCATTTCACATTTTGGCTGTTGTAGAGAGAGGAAACAGGAAATGTGAAGGAGAAGTGGGGGGAGGAATAGGAAAAAGAAGGACAAAATATAAGTGAGATTTTGTCTGTATAGGTTTGTTTAATGTTTTTGAAAGCACCAATATTTTTCACGTTAAACTTCATATCCAGATTAACTGCAAGCATTTCTAGCTGAAGCTTCAAAGCTTGTGTAACTACCACAATATGTAACTACCTGTCAGTCCTTTTTTTAAAATGCTGAATGGAACACGTTTGTCACTAGCACTGTACTGGCTTAGTGGCAGCTGACTGATATTCTTGTTTACATACTGACATTGGGCTTAGGCTATCTAAAACGCATGATTATTTTAGTATCCATGAGCTGGTTGTACATGCTGAGGAAGCTAACAGCTTATAACCCCAACCTTCTGTACATTTTTCTCACAAGCATGACTTTAAATGCATCATTCCCACTGATATAAGCTGTGCTGTCTGTAGCTTCACCTAAAAAAGTGTGACTACTCCTCTGTAAACTTATTTAAACGTTCAAGTCGCTGTGAAGGCACAGCAGGCAGATCAGAAAATAAAATATGGCTTGTGGATTCAGGGGCTGATACAGCACTTTCATGGTCATGTTACATTGAACAAAAACTGGTGATGTATTCACATAAACATGTGGAGAGCAATTACCTTTTAGTATTTTTCAATGTCTGCTTAAAACAAAAAACCTACATATTTTTATGTTGGTTATAGAACAATTATGTTGCATGTGCAAGAAATATTTTGTGGGTTTATGTTTAGATTTAGGGGTAAATTAATCTGGACTAAAACCAAAACTGTTGATGCTAGTGCTCAGCATGGTGTGTTGGAATAATATCCAAGTGAGGGGATGTAATTTTTACAATACAATAACCTGTCATCATCAAGCAAGTGGGTTTTTTTGTCTAATGAGAAGATTAACATGTAGTTTCAGAGCTTCCTGTTACTCATCCTCTCACTTTTTTTCTTGCTACCGTCTAATTTTCCTTTGTGGTTTCCTTTTGATGCACATGTATGTTGTGATTTTTGTGGTTTGGTGAATAAACCTTACAGCTAGCTCTTAGCAAGTGAAAATCACCAACATGAACTTGCAAAACAGTAACAAAATGTTTATAAAGAAGAAACAAATGAACCATATCCTGGGTTTACTTTATTGCTTAACTTAAAATGGCCGTGGGTAGCCGTTTTCTGTTCTCTTGCTTCACTGCCAGTAGCTGATACGGTCCATTTTCAGGTATCGGATGGATGCTGTGTGTGCTTTTTTCCAAGACTACTCCGTATCTCAATAAAAAGTAGCTTTTTATTTAAATGAAAAATAAATAAAAATTAGTGTTTTAGAAAAGAAGAGCTAGATAGATATGTCTCAGAAGACAAAACTCACAAACTAAACCTTGCAAACAAAAAATAAAATCCATGTTATTTCTGTGATGACTTTCACTTACATGACATTTATGAGAGGTGTAAAAAAGCATTGTTATTCACTGTAGTTGCAGGAACCCAAATTACATGAAATTACTAGAAAATGTCCCAGGGCAGGGTTGCTGTGGTCCCTCTTTTCTATCTTACTTGCCAGTGCATGGTGCAGTAAGGGCTCCGTCAGTGATGAGGTTCTCTGAGTGTTGACCCTTCTTCAGTTCTTTCCCCTTCAATACCTGCTCACATAGACCCTTCTGCTGCTGCTACTTGTTTTTCTCTGAAATTTAGGATCTTACAAATTAAGAGGACCTCTGTCCACAAGGAAGTTCATGTCTCCTCCAGCAGGAGTCAGTGGGTACATGAAAGGGTGCTGAGGTGTACAGATAAGAACTCAAAACTGTGGACCTGTGTTCTGGGCATGAATGGCATTTGGGAGTTTGTTTGTTTGGTTTTTTTTTCTGTCTTTCTCTTAACAGTTACATGTAATGGGGAATTTTCACATGTTTTGGAGGAATGTGACCCAGTGAAGGAAAGAAATTTGCGCTGCAGTGAAAGAAACAAAAATAGAATCCTTGAACAATATGTGGAAACACCAGACCCAGTGTCACTGTCACATGTGCTGTATATAGCATTCTGTCCAAGTTTTGGTGTAGTGTGTCCAGCCAGTTGTCAAACTTCTGATGATGTAAAGGTAACAGCATCACAAGCTGAGGCACTGAATTATATAAAAAATGAAAATCGGAAAAGTTAGTCTTCTGGTTTTTGCACCTAACCCCAAATCAGTTGCTTAGACTGCATGTACCTCATTAAGTTGTACAGCTATAATGCTTGTGAAAGACTTTGTAGACAGTCAAAATCTTGTGGTTATCCAGAGTGATGGGGATAGAATATTGATGGAGATGGAACATTGTCTGACACAGGTAACCTACAGCAAATGGGGATGTTGCTGGAGACACAAGACTGGCACCATGTACCACCAGCTTTGGGTCATGCCTTCATTCTGCATCAGCTACACCTGAGCTGGCTCCAGGAATTAAGAGAACTCATAGAATGAACACTGCATTCAAGATGAACTTTTTCCAGGCACTGTGGGTAGCACTGTGCCCAGCTAGTAAGCCCTCTCTGAGCCTAAAGTGTCAGGAATTTCAGGGACTGGCTGTAGTTCAAGGGGACCCCAGGAAGGATTCTTCCTGCATTGGATACTGGAGTTTACTAAATAGGATACAAGTTGGCTCCATGTGTGGTTTGTAAGATCGGGCTCCTACAAACAGCCCTCCAGCTGCTGAAGCAAATTTGATCCCAGAGACTAAGTAGCCATAGGTGAATAGTGTGCTTCTAGTCCCAAAATCCCTGAGGGGTCTGAGCAGGCTGCACACATGAATGGCCTGTCTGTCCAGTTTTACTGCTCTGAAACCACAGGGGTTAAACGCCATGGATACTAGGGAAATTACTGTCTATACAGCCATACTTAAAAACATCAGCTACCAAAATCCACGTCCCATCAAAAGCTATAAAGTTATCTTGAGGCTGTTAACTTCCCATGCTTTCTGCCTCTTGAGTTTTTGGACTGCATTAGCTTCCTACGTTCAAACTTTTCTCTGAACTGTTAAGAATTGGGAAAATGTGCATATAAATAAAATTGGTATTTCATCTAGTGGAACTTCAAAAGAATTATTAAATACAGGAGTTGACAACACTAAAAAGGTGAGTCTAATTTAAGCAATGATTGAAAATCACACTAAATGAAAATCTCTAATCTGTGTGAAAATGATGCCATCACGGCAGAGTAATGGCTTTTTATCCTTGATCTTGAAAAGGAGAGACAGCAAAAAATGTGTCATAACTCTGGTGGGTTCTGGGTCAAGAATAATCATATCTGAAAAAGCTATTGCTATGATGGTTATAAAGTTGTTGTTAACTAAAAAGATAGTGGTAATTCTATTCCTTGCTAAATTATGATAGAAAGTCTTTCTAAAGTAGTGTTATTTGGCATTGTGATTACATTTTATTATATTTTGTTTCAATTATTAAATTGTTCTTGTCTCAATCCATAAAGTTTACTTTTTCGTTCTGAGGTGGAGGTGGAGGGGAGTGAGCAGGCAGCAGTGTGGTACTTAGTTGCCAGTTACAGCTAAACCATGACAGAGGGCCTCTAACCCTTTCCTTCCCTGTTATATTAAACTAGTTAACAGCATAGTTTTGGGATTTTTTAAAGAAGCTGTTTTAAGTCATTTTAATCATGCTGGTTACAGGCCCCCAAGGAAGGATTTACAGGTGCCAAGCACAGGTGGGCTCATATTTTTGCTGTGTCTGGGACCGGAGATGTCCTCTCCAGGGACTACTCTAAAAGCTGAGCATTCATAGGTAAATCACACAGTATGGGAAACAACTCATCCTGCAACCTAATAATTTACTCAGGGGTGATGAGGGATTTGGGGGACAAATCATATTGTAGCTATGATGATGTAATAGCAAGACAGATGTAGTCTAAAAATGTGATCACAGAGTCAGTAGCAGAGATCGCATGTGCAAGTCATCCTTGAATCTGACAAACAAGTTCTAGCAATGTGAAACATGTTTTTGAATGCTTTACTGTTAATAACTTGAATTATGATGATGGTAAACCAGGCAAGGAAAGACTGTGAAGGCATGAGCTCTGATTATAATTTGTTACAGTTAGTTGAGTGTGGAGGAACTCATTTAAACCAGGTCAGTCCCTGGCCTGTGCAGCTTCAATTCATTATTTCCTGTTGGAGGTCTCAGGACTGAACTTCCCTTTCCCTTTCCCTTTCCCTTTCCCTTTCCCTTTCCCTTTCCCTTTCCCTTTCCCTTTTCTCCTCTCTCCTTATGTCATTCCACCTTGAGCCTAAAAAGCTGCTGTCATAAGGATTACTGAAGCTAAAAAGATTGTGCTTTGTACCATCTGAAAGCTTTGCAGCCCTGGGTCATATGGAGGATAAAAAGCAATTCATCTTAAAGATCAGTGGTTTTTAAACCACTGAAACTCACATTTGAACTTAGAATTGGGAGGAGAGTGATGTTTATCATGATAACAGGATTTAAAATCTAATTCTTCCTAGCCTTGTATAATGTGTACAGTATTTCACAAACTGGTACAAGCATGAGTGGGAAGGCTTGTGAATTACCAGAAAAGCTGAGATGTTAATCAGACTGCTGTTTTGAGCAATGCTATTTATTTACCTGGATAAACATTTCCTTTCCTAAATAAATTGGAAAGGCTGTAGACAGTATGCATTTGTGAGACTTGGCAGCATTCTCCAGTGGCTTTGTTGCCCGTGACTAAACACAGGGCAATTACATCTAATCTGTATTATATTAAAAGCTAAGCACTTGCTTCCTTTTTATTTCTTTGGATTTATTTGTGCAAACTTCATGTTGTCCCTGTGGCTGGTCATGTGGAATTTAAGATATTTGTGTTGTCAGTTTTTCTCACTCTGTTCGTTCCTTGAGCTGCTCCATGTATTTAAGCCACACAGCATCCTCATATCCTGAATAACTGTCCCTGCCCCACTGTTGGAACAAGTTTCTCTGTTGTATCCCTTCCATCCACTTATCAGAGTGATGCCAGTCTTCTTCGTACACATTCTTTCTTCTGCTCAGGAAATGCCTTTTCTGAGGTGTTCATCAAAACCACAGCACTCTACACCTTTAAAACTTGCCAGAAGATCAGCTTCTGTGATGCTTGCAAGAAACTAGCTAAGTAATCTGCTTATCTATTTCATTTATCTCATAAGTGACTCCCTCCTTCCACAGTGCCTGCAGGAAACTTGTTGATTAAATCTACTTACTTCTGTTCTGTCTTTATGAAATTCTGGATTGGCCTCATGGAGGTTGGATGAAGTCTAGGACAATCACCTTTTGGATGCCACTGTTCCTCCTGCATGTTTGTTGTTTGTATCCTTTGTTTCTTCTGATTAGAAACACCACCTTGTCCTGCAGGTAGAGCCTTTGCTCTTTGCTTGGCTCTTTGTCACTTTAGCATAGCACCAAATATGTGTAAGAGTCCATCTATTTGGAGCTGATTGTAGTCTCAGTGTATTAGTTTGGGAGCTACTCCAGGCACGATCAATGTTTTTTGTCTCTAGCAGGTGTGTCCTACAAC
This sequence comes from Machaerirhynchus nigripectus, assembly GCA_013397975.1. NCBI lineage: Eukaryota > Metazoa > Chordata > Aves > Passeriformes > Dicruridae > Machaerirhynchus > Machaerirhynchus nigripectus. The sequence continues at coordinate 119,472 of VZRQ01004230.1, read as the reverse complement.
AATTTGTAGGAGGGTCTAAAACACTGTGCAGAAGAAGTTAATAGTGTTTGATGTGACTGCTAACTGTTGTCATTCTACTTGCATTTTTCATGTTGTCTAATTTTTGTATTTGTAACTCCAAAAAAGTTCTGTAAGATGAATGTGTGGGAAGGCGCTTGACTTGTTAGTACTCTCTAGCAAGTACAGGTAGTGTTATTCACACTTGAAACTGAGAATTTCCAGGTATTTTAATTCAACACAATTCCTTAATAAGTAACAGTAACAATTCAAAGAAATTTTTTCTTCGTAAGAGGAGGTAACAAACAGAATCTTTTTATAATTGTACTATGTAGTGTCCTGAAGTAATACATATAGGGATCGTTTTTATTCCTGTGCTACATGTCAGATATCATTTATTTGTCTGATATGGCTTGGGCTTGTCATGTCTTTCTAATGCCCAAAAAAGAGTGGGTCTCCCTTGCTTGCAAATATTGACTTGTATATTTAGTGTCCTCTTCAGCAGGGCACCTCCATCTGTGGGACGTTAAGCACATGCTGTGGATATGTGGGCTGGAGTATAAAATGTGCCCATTCTTCATTTGCTGGGAAAGGCATGGCCTTGGTTATGTCAACATCCTTATTTGATACCAGTTTGGGGACATTATCGTCTAGCAAGCTAATGTTACATAAGATTTAATATTCATAGATACAAAGGCAGTGTTCCTCTAATTAGTAAAGGTTCCAATTTGCTCAGTAAGAACAAACTTCAGTTTGAATCTCCATATTCCCTGTGAGCCTTGCCTTGGAGCTGGAGGCTGCAGCTGCATTAATGGAGCTAATTGTCTGGTTACTTTTCCTGCCATTTGGGGAAAGGGTTGCCTGGGGATGAGTCCTGAACAGGACCATAAGCATCAGTAATTTGCTAGATGGAAAACAAGGAACCTGTGTTCGAACACTCAGGAGTTACTGCTGACTGGCTCCCTGGTTGCAGTCCCTGAGTAGAAGGTGAAAGAGGGTACAGGAAGGGGTAAGAGCCCTCAGGAGAGTACAGGTTCCTTCAGTGAACTGGTCAAGAGCTTTGCTGTAGAACATGCCATCAATGTGGACTTTTTCTTTCCCTCTTCCAGCTCAGCTTATGATACCAAAACAAGACAGAAGGTGGCAGTGAAAAAGCTTTCAAGACCTTTTCAATCACTTATCCATGCCCGGAGGACCTACCGAGAGCTTCGGTTGCTTAAGCACATGAAGCATGAGAACGTAAGTGGAGAGTGAATTATTTTCCTTTGGATTCCCATTACAAAAGTTTACAAGATAGGTTTAATTTCAGTTAGGTACAATCTTTTTCAAAAAGTATATGCAACTGTCTATCTATCCAAGATACCTGGACCTAGCCATCTTAGGTGTAGTGAAGTCACTGGACTTTAGAAACTTTCAGTAACACAGCTGCATTTTTGTTTTAAAAATATCTGATTAAATCTTGAAGGTGTGGTTAATGAAACTCAAAACAAGTCATTCTACTCTTCTCTAACTAAAATAATAAAAGTATTCTATTCACTACTGTTGAAATCGCTTGAAACATCAGTCCAGGAAAAAAAAATCACACCTCAAACCTGCTTTTGCTGAGTTTGGATTCTGTTGAGATATTAAGGGCAAATTAGTCTCATTGCAATTGACAACAATTTAATAGCTAAATGAAAGACAGTAGACCTTCAGTAGACCCCACAAAACTGAGTACTGGTCTAAGTTTATGTGGTAAACAGTTGATTTCAGTGAAGCATCCACTTGCTTAAAGGTAGCTTGATGACTTGAAGCCTGAATAAAATATAGTTGATTGAAAATTAAACCAGAGAAAGGATAGAAAAGTTAACAAAAACAGATGAAGAAAACTCATGGAAAGTATAACAATCTTACAAGACTTGTGTCAGCTTTTCTGTGATGAGACATTACTTTTTCTGCCTTTTTTTTATTTTAGTCGTGGTAATTAAGATTGTAATTGAGATGGCTGAGCTGATACCTTTATGGACCACCTATTTTCTCATTTTTCAGTAGGACGTATGTCATATTTTTGTGAGTTTCATCCCAAAAATGCTGAGCACTGTCAGTACAAATTCCATGTTGCTTTACAGGTTTGTAAAAAAAATGTCACTTCCTTCGCCTTCTTTCACCTGACAGGTTATAGGACTGCTAGATGTTTTTACACCTGCAACATCAATAGAAAACTTTAATGAAGTGTAAGTAAAATTTTTTAAATCATTATGACTAGTTACTAAGTAAATAAATACCATTCTGGTTTTAAAAAGGAAGGACATACATTTCTAAAAGACTTTCAGCCACAGTCAGCTTTGTGAAAATCTTTTTGCAACTTTCCCACAAAAGAGGAACCAGGGAGATGGACCTCATTTTTGTACTTTTCTAAATGAAAATTGGAATTATGTAAATTAGATTAAAGGTATATGGTAAATGATTTAATGTTGCATAAATGCCAATAAACTGAAAACTTTTTCAGTTCAATTGTGTGTTTGTAACCTCTAGATTATTTTTTCATAGATAGATGGCAGAGTTCAGGAATGCAGGAAAGTATTCTGTTAGTTAACTGAGACAAGGTAAATTTAGACTAGAGTCCTGACTAACCTAAAACTAGATATATTTTGGTGTGACTCAAACATACAATTTATGCTGAGTTCCTTTTGGTTTACGTAATTGTGTAAGCATTGAGGTAAACAATTTAGCAGAAGAAATAGTAATTAGTATGTTTTTGTCTCCATGGAAATTAGTGCCCCTTTGACTCTGGGGCAAAATTACACAAATGGGAATTGAGTAGGAAAGATGCATACTTTTGCCCCAGCACTTTATTTGGAAAAGGATCGATGTTTATGCAAAATTTGTCAAAAAATAAAAATTTCAGTGGGAAAGGAAGGGAAGTTACACAAAACACTCTTATTTCTACCACTCTAATATTACCCTCCATCATCAGATATTCCAGGGCCTTGCAGGTCCTATAGTTTTGATGCCTCAGGCTGCCACTTTGATGTTGTGTGAGGCTTCCTCTTCATCAAAAAATATGTTGCATGCATCACTGCTGTAGTGTGTCATGGAGAAAACAGAGATAAAAGCTTCTAATATACTGTAAGGATTTTCTTTTTTCATTATATTAAGTCTCATAGCAGTGATTGCATTATTAGAGCTCACAGCTGATTTAAAGGATATAAAATGTGCTACTAGACAGCGGAAAAGGAACCTACATGGCCTGTGTAGATACTCTTCTAGAAGAATTTGTTCTGCCATTCTGTGTTGCTTTTTTTCTCACTGTTTTATTTTCACAGATATCTTGTGACAAATTTAATGGGTGCTGACCTGAATAACATTGTGAAGTGCCAGAAGTTAACAGATGATCATATACAGTTTCTCATCTATCAGTTACTTCGAGGTCTTAAGGTACTGTCTTGGGTCCAGGAATCTAAATGTTGTAGTGTTGAGTCAGCAATCTAAATGTTGTAGTAAGAACTGGTTGGTTGCAATGAGAGTACCTAAACACTTCTTTTTTTAATGTCTTAAAATAACAAATAGCAGCTATCATTTCAGAAATTATCAGATAATATTTCTAACCAGAAATAAACCCCTAAGCCTACCAATGTTTACTTGCACAATACACGTGATACTCCCCTTGAACATTAACTTTAGATCAGTGTCTATTTCAGTTCCTATTGCAGGACAATAACATGCCTCACAATGTCTCAAAAATTCTGAAGAATGCAAAATGGATAAAGAACTGTATGGAGAGTAACTCTCATTTGTGCTCTGAGAGACATGAGCCACTTTGAAAAACCACAGTCCTGATTTTTGTAGAGTGTGTCACATGGGTGAAGAGATAACCAAGTTAGCTGGGTCCCTTGGGAAATGTCTGGAAGTAGAAATTTATCCCAGCAATGTACAGTGCTGCACACAGTCACTTAGGATTTACTCTGCCTGTAAAGTCATTATTTCCTTTAATCATACCAGTTAAATTTATACTCTTAAATAACACAGGTGTTGGCAATGAATCTACAGCAAAATTTTCTTCCAAAAGAATCAAAATATGTGTCATTTTGCTGATGTTTAACATACAAATGTCTATAAACAGGAGAAGGTGGAGGTAAAGCTAACACCCTTATTAGGTGTTAAGCTTTTTCTCAGACCAGTACGGATTTTCTTGAGATATAAGCAAATAGAAAAGAGAGATCAGCAGCTTTACTAGCTAACTTAACAGTAACTGATATTTTAGACTTGGAAAACGATTATATGTTTGAAAGCAAGCCATGGTAAATACTGGCTCTGAAATATAATTACTACATGATTTTCAGCAAGTCACCTTGTGCCTGAGACAGTAATTCTTATTCATGCATGCAGGTTCCATCACTTTAAGTACTGATTTTAGTGAATAAAAATTGCAAAACTGAGCCTTTAATTGCTTTGTCTCATTTACGTGAGTTAATAGCTTAGTTAGGAAGATGGATTCTGGCATTAATTATCCTGCTTGTGGTTTTGAATATAAGTCTATGTTGTGTCAAAGCTAAATAATAGTAAGAATTGTGCTCCAAGTGAATATTAATTTCAGAAATGCGCTCAGGTGCATTTCTGGCTCTGTTTCAAAGGGAAGGGGTTTCTGGTGGCTCTTCTCTCCTGGAATTGAAATTCTCATGTCTCATTAGTCAAAGAACATTTGATCATGTGTATGACTGCTTGATGGCACCAGGAGGGGCTCCTGTGGTTGTCTCAGCGGAGCAGGGACACGGCTCCTTCTGTTGCAAGCAGTGTTTTGGTTTCCTGTTCATTCAGCTGCTTACAGCTGCTGTGAGGAGCACTGAGAGCTGGCCCTGCCTTCCAGTAAACATGAAAACTGCCCTTGTGTTCTCTTTGGGTTTTCCCAGTTGCTATACAGGTTTTGTGTATAATTCCTTCTCCTAAAAATGGTGAATGCACCTCTAGAGAATAGAAGGTTTTCAAGGTCTTGCTGATGCTGGTTGATAAAATCATAGGTAAATTTGCTGTTAATCCTAACTAGGGAACGATAGGCAATGACAGTAAGCTTTTCTCAGTTTTTGATTTTAAATGTTTTATGTAAAATAGCAGAGACACTAAATAGCCACTGAAATACTGCTTTGAAAGTGGACCTGAAGTAATGCTGTAGCTTAGCTGGGTGTTTTGGTCACAAACCTGTCCCAGAGTGCAGTGTGGCTGCTTTCACCCACATCAGCGTTCACAGTACAGGAAGGTGATTTGCATCATGGAGAAGTCAACCACGTTGCTCCCTAGGCCACTGATTTCACTAGCCACTAGCTGATCAACACGGACATCCAGGTAAGGCTGGAACAAATTCCAAATTGGTAGGAGACTTTAAACGTAAGAATCACTGTGAGTGCTGTCTTTCATGGTAGAATCTAGTCTTCATGGTTGCCTTTCTTGAAATACCCAGTTCTGGATAAGACAAGACAGGGAGGTTTTGAAGTTTGACCTACCTCTGATACGAAAACATGGTATGACGTAAGTATTTTCTGTTTATAAAACAGTCAGTCTCAGAAGCACATAATAAGACTAGTGGCTTTGACCTCCCTTCACCTCTAACTTCAAATCTTACTTTTTTGTTGTTGTTGTTGTTTGTTTCACAGTATATTCATTCAGCTGGAATCATCCATCGGGTGAGTTCAATCTTTGAGGTAATGAAAATGAATGACCTGTGCCCCTCTGTGCATCAAATGTGTTACTAAGGCATAGTTACAATATATTTCAAAAGGTTGAAATAGTACTTGACTAACTCTCTGTGTTCTGCTACAGGACCTGAAGCCCAGTAACCTAGCCGTGAATGAAGACTGTGAATTGAGGGTAGGTATCATGCTGTTGTAACAAAGAGTATTGTAAAAATCTCAAGATGACAATTTTCTAAGAAAACATTAGTTGCCATTTTTATGTCTCATTCCATTCATTTCAACTGTTTGCTACCTTCCCATTTCTGTGAACGTGTTTTGTCTCAAATGTTAATTTAGTATGAATGCAAATATCTTTGCAAAATCCCTATGTACTCCACAGATGGTACATAGATAATAGTTTGGCCCCTATGTACTCCACAGATGGTTCATAGATAATATTTTGGCCCCTGAGTGAGTACTTAATGGAATATATCTTGAGAGTCTGACCTGTGATACGTATCTGCATCTGCCATGTATAGATGAAGCCTTATAACAACTTCCATTTTCGTATCTGTAGAACATACAAGCTAAATTAAATAATGATGGCAAAAAATTTACCAGTATTACCAGTTAGAGGCAGTAAGACAAACATACAAACAAACAAAACCCAACCAACCAAAAATAACCCTGTAATCCTTGCTTCTCAAATGCTATTTTGATGTATGCATTTATATAAATACACCTCTTGGTGTATCTGTGTGATATGATACTACATAATAAGTGTGAGACTCTGGAGAAGGAAAAGATGTCTTGTAGCTTTCTAAGCCTTTAACCTTAAGAATGAGAACTTAAACATTTCCTCATGACAGCCAGAAACATCTTTATTCCTGTTTCTAAGACTCTGATGTAATCACTTTATTCCAGCTGCAAGGGATTTAAGAAAAGACTGCAAATACTACAAGATCAGCAAAAAATCACAGTAATGAATAAGAGCAGTGCAGTTAGGTTCTTGCACTAATCCGGATCTGTGGTGAGAAACTGTAGTTCCTGTTTGATTTAGTGACATTGCAGATGCTCAGCAAGTTTCATGATTATCTCTTTAATGTCTTCATGCATGTATGTTCAGCATCTGCAGAATTTTGTGGGTCGTCTGTGTTTGATCATGTACTCTAAAATGTGTACTGTATTTTTGTACTGTAGGTAAAGCAGACTTTTACTGTTTTTTCTGTTACTGTGAAAGCTGTGCACCTCCCTGTCTAGCATTTGTTACACCGCTTTCTGCTTTGTTTATATTTATAGCTTTACTTCCTCAAATTATTTTTCATAGAACAAACTAGTGGATATTTCCAAGTACTAACAAAAAGGAAATGGAAGCAAAATGAAGGAAAGTGTGTGTGTATGCACATTTGATAGAAGGGATCAGCTGTTAAGGAAAAATATTGCCAAAATCCTTATAAAAATAAAGGCATTAGTGTTTGAATTTCACACCATTATTTTTGCCGTGTTTGCCTCATGCATTTTTCTTCACTTAAGAAATAAATTATGCTTTTAAACTATATTGGAAGTAAAGATGTTAATTATTTATATCTTAATATTTTTCTTTAGGCTTTTTATATCTTTTAATTGGATTATAACTGAGGAATTTTGAATTATACTCTTGAAATTTTCTTATTCCCTATGAAAAGGATTAGCCATCATCCTAATAAATAATCCTGGATCTCATCACAGGAGATACTCAATGATCTTATTCACATTTCTATGTGAAGAGATGACTGACTTAACAGCACCGAGGCTCAGATGGTACCCGTTCACAGCAGTCTCTCTTAGAGCTAGGGTCCATAATTAGTGGGACACAGACTAACCATAAAACAGAATAGAAAGCAAAGAAATGAACTGGGAAAATTCAATTGAAATAACTTCCCATCAGTGTAAACTTAGCAGGGCAAAGCATCTGGAGGGGAACACTTTGCAATCAAGCCTCTGTGTACATAAACAGAGCTCCTTTGTTTGTTTTGGTGGGCAAATTCTACTGAAAACAAACGGGGTGTGATTTAAATTTACATTGTTACACAGGATATACGTTTCTCTCCAAGGGGCATCGGGATAATGTGTGATTTGAGTAAATGCTTAGACATAAGAATATTAGACAACTGAAATTCTGCAGATTTGTGATTAGCTCATTTGGTCTTTAAATGGCCACTGGCACTTGCTGTTAGCATTTTACACAAACGCTCCCAGTTGATAATAATATTTCATTTTTTATAGCAACAGTGTTGATTTTTAGTAAATGAATGTCAGAGGAAAATTGAACTCAAGGCAAAATATAAAGTCTGCTTTGGAGAACAAAGCGCCAGGTTCCTTGCAGTGGAAATATGCAGCACCAGAGGCTGCAGGGATACAGCAGGAAGAGCAGATGAGCTCGTCTGCAGAGTGCTGCTGTTTTACCTCACCGAGAGTGAGGGACTACAGAAAATTCGGAAATGAGTAATGGGAAAATCAGGACATATGAGATAAGTGAAAGGGTTTTCTTTTAAATTACTGTTTTATTTTTATTCTGTAGATTTTAGACTTTGGTTTAGCTCGTCAAACTGATGATGAAATGACTGGATATGTTGCAACAAGATGGTACAGAGCTCCAGAAATTATGTTAAACTGGATGCACTACAATCAAACAGGTAAACTGAGAAGACTTGTATTTTGCTACAGCTGGATTTAGTGATAGTTTTAAACCAAGAAGCAGCTGTGTTTAAGGATCTCTTTGATTCATTGTGCACATTTCTGTCTCTGTTTTCTGGCAGTTGACATATGGTCGGTTGGATGTATCATGGCAGAGCTATTGAAAGGAAAGGCTCTATTTCCAGGAAATGATTGTATCCTTAATATAAAACTTAAAATGCAACTATAAAAATACTCTCTAACTCTTCCTTTTTTTTTCCTAAGGACCTGAATGTTTCTGTGGACATGTTTTTGAGGTAACAAACTTGTGAAAGAGTAAACAATTTCCTAATCTTTCGGTTCAGTGTATATGACAACTGAATATGAGACCCACTGGCAGGATAAAAACCAGTAACAGATGTTCCTAAACAACAAAATGTTACATTTATTCTTTTGTGTATCTGTATTTAAATAATAACCTAGTTACAACAGAGTAGATTTCTTCCATGTGTGGATCTTATTGAAATAACATACACTAATACTGAAGCTGAGTAAAGGCACTATTTTTCCATCAGCTAATACAATATTAAAAGACAGAACTGCTTTTACGCTGAAAGTTCCTAACATGCAAATGAGTTAACTTTTAAATAATAAGTGAATTAATAGGCCTATTGTGTTCTGTTATATTAAAAAAAGCCAGTAGTTCCAGAAATGCCACAGGAGCAACAAAGACCTCTCTTTTCTGCAGCACTGTGCTGTGGTCCCTGATGTAGCATCAGGGATTTCCACTGGCGTTTCCTGTGCTGGCAGGAGCAAAAAAGAGATCTTGCTGAGGAGAGCAGTAAAATAATAAAAGAAAATGGAAGAAAAACTCATAATAAGGAATAAGAAAACAACTGCATCAAGGAGGAAAGCTTTCATTATGAGAAACAAAAGTACTCTTCTGTACTGAATATTGACGTCTCTTGCTGCTCCGAAACCCCTCAAAAAGCAAATACTTCTGCTAATACTAAGCTGTTGCTGGATGCAAAGCATCATGACATTAGAATTGCCTGAAATAATCTTAAGAGAGCTGAGACCAAGTCTCCCCACGGGCCTTTCTATTGTGCTCAGCATCATTAGAGTGTTGTAACCACAGCCATTCTCCAGGTGTTCATCAGCGGGAGATGACTGTGCTCAGACTGTTTGATAACATGGCATGTGGTATTTGAAAAAATCAATATATCTAGTTTTTCATTTTCTAACAAAGAAGAAATAAGATTACTTCTTTGTTAGAAAATATTGTCTACAATTATATTATTATATCAATTTAAATGAAACTGAAAAATAACCTAGAGTGTTTATGAAAAATGCAATATACTTTACAGGTCCTATATGACAATGAAAAATTAACATTTTCAAGGTTTTTAATCTTGAGACCTATATAAAATGGATTTGTAAAGGTACCAAATGAGAACCTTTCACTTGCCAGTCTTCAGATTAGTAATCTAGCCCCACGAGCTGTGTATTATATTAGACTGATCTTCAGAAATCCCTCAGATTGCTGAAACAAAAATGTGCTATTAAGATTAAGTTTAAGAATGTATTAGATTGGGAACTAGGACAGAAAAGCAGTATTTTTCATGCAGCTGACATACCTGACAAGTTAATGTAGTACAGTAGAGAATTTGATCCATGACTAGGCTTAAGCAGGTATGAATTGATATCCTTCCATGGGCTGTGGTGGAATTGCCTTGCTGAATGGTTTTTAACATCTTAGTTATGTGCATGGAAGCTCATTAATTGTCTAAACCCAGAAGGATCGTGTGCTGTTTATTTCCCTGAAGTAATACAGATATTGATCAACTAAAGAGAATAATGGAAGTTGTGGGCACACCCAGTTCGGAACTTCTGAAGAAGATCTCATCAGAACATGTGAGTTCACAGCTTCGTTCAGTTAACTGACTCTCTGTCATTCTTCCTCTGGCAATGTATGTCACTGCCTGTGTTACATGGACACTCTGATTTGGAAATGAGCAAATGCCTTAAAATGATCTCTGTTTTTTGTTGCTAGAATGCCACCATTCAAAAAAATACGCTTTTGGAGGCATCCAGATGCCTTGACTGTCACCTGGATAAATTTTGATACTTGTTCTCATGTACTCAGTTTTTGCAAAGAGTTAAGAAATTAGTCCTGATGATCTTTTCAATTGATATTATAATTTAAAAAATTCAAACTGGTGCTCAGCTCAGAGCATTATATTGTTAAAGCAAGCTATTAAAGCAAGCTATTATTTTAATGTTTCATTGTTAAAAAACAACTTATTTTTATTATTATAACTTATTATTATTTTATTGTTTTGTTGTTAAAAAACAAGAGTTGTTGTTAAAAAATGAACGATTTTATTGTTAAAACAATCTATTAAATCTGATGTCTCTGTAATTTGTGTGCTTCCCATTGCTGAAAGGTTACTAAACAGAGATGTATCCGAATCAAATAATGTGTGTTCTGCATGAGTGCTCTATTTAGATCCCTAATTTGAAAATCGTATTTATTCATATCTGTAAATGCGTGCATGAGGTCCACTGTCTTGTTAATATTTGTAGTTAAGAGTGGGCTTTTTAACTTGCCATGTGAGTTCTTTAAAATAGTAATCTAGTAAATGAACAGTTTCCACCTAATTTCTCTGCTAGTTACACTAAAAAGATTCGTTGTAAACAGTAACCATGGATAGCCAGCTGAGGAATGAGATGTAGTATTGTTTGATAAGGGCAGGTGATGGGCACAGTGTCAGAGTTCAGATAAACAACAGCACACTGATACCTCCTGAGCTACAGCTGTTTTCTTAAACCTTTTCTATGTACACCTCAGACCAATACTAATGGCTGTTTCTCAGCTTGTGTATATATTGACGGGTTTCCTGTGACCTTACTAATGAATACAGTAGCGGGTCAAGTAAGCAGGAGCAGCAGGAGAGCCAGAGCAACCCTGTATTTCTGGAAGGTATGAGCATAATGAAACCTCATCATCACAGTCCCAGAGCTTTTGGGTACCCAGCACCTGGGAATGGCTGGGGCAGCAGGCTAACTAAGCGTCCATCCTTTTGCCAGGGACTGCATCAGCCAACAAATCTCAGACTGTGTTGTCCTAAGCATAGGTTCTTGAATAGTCTCATAGGTCCTTTTGTAGCCTTTATGTGTTATTAAGATCCTACAGGTTTTGCTGTAACACATTCTCAGTAGTGTATACAAATGTGTTATTTACCCACAACTAGTGAGCTTTCTGATTGTGAGATGAACACCTTAAATACTTACTGGAAAGAGTATCTGCTTTGTTTTATTAATTTCTTGCGTTTCAGAGCATACCTTAGTGAGCTACAGGAATCTTGAAACTGTTTTATTTGGGCTAATTATACCCTTAGAGCACAGGCAGAACACAAAAACCAGGTTAATGAACAGGAGTGCTGCTAGGTCACCTCTGGGCTGCTGCTGCCTTATTAGAAGAGCAATGTCAATGGAGATGCATACCTTGCTTGGAGATAATTGCCAATTGCAAGGGAGTTCCTTCATTCTAGTTCTTCTTTACCATGTAGTTTGGCCTTATTGTTTAGGTATTTCTTAATGCAGCTTGCAGCCATGGACAATTTTCAACATTCCTGTAACAGCAATGTCAGAGATTTGCTGAAATGCCAAGCCTATTTTTGGTTATAAGTAGAGGACTAAAGAATTGGAAACTAAAAGATCAACCTCATTGGATGTTTCAGCGCAAGTTACTGAGGTGTTGGTTTTTCATGTTAATAGGAGTTTAAATGGTAATTGCATTTCAGAATAATTTAAACATTGGGATTCTCTTGGTTGGGTTTCTGCGGTAAGTATATAAGCAGAGAGGACAGGCTGCTAAGTGCACTTTGATAGGTCTGTGTTGTTTTCAAAGGATTTCTGGGTGAGGTTGGACGTAATTTTCAAGGCATCTTGTGCAGTCATGTTAGAATTAGTTGTTGATTAATGATTACTTGTTGATTAGATATTGATAGATGTCCGTACAGAAACAAATAATCAATAAATCCACATATGTTTGTTATAAGAGAAATCTACCTCATTTCTACCTCAGTCCATATCTTCTATGAAATAACATATGATAGCTCTCTTTTGCTCTGTTGTTCTTATATATATATATATGTGTGTATATATATGTATGTTGTTCTTATATATATATATATATACACACACACACATAATGTCCTGGAAGACTTAACTCTGATAGGAGCTACACACTCTGACCTTCTAGGAGGTGTTAGCTGCCTTTATGAGCCTTAGGGGTATAAAACAGGTGCAGTGAAGCCTGTGTTTGACTAGTTTTTAAACATCCGTCTCTGCCTGACTGGCTACAGCTGTTCAGAAGAAGAAAGCCTTGCTGTCAACCCCAATAATAAAAAGGGAAAATACTAATATCACTTTAACGGGTTGGGGACATAATACATAAAGGCTTTCTTCTTTTAGTAAGGCTCTGAAATGTGTCACTAATGGCAGTCTAGAGTTTTGATAGAATATGCTTACATCTTACAAAACGCAGAAAAAATAAATATATCTACCTCATTAAACTAGAACACATCTTGAAAGGAGGCTATGTTATGTAATGATTTAACATATCTTTATATCAATTTATTAATGCTGCAGAAATTAAGATGAGAGAGAACAGCATAGGGAACAGAATCAGTTTCCCAAGTGCAGTTGTAAGATTGCACCAATGATATGTCATAGTATTTTATCATCACTTCGTGATAGTGCAGAAGATAACTCCACATTTCTCATTCTGGTATCTCTCTTGGAGTCATAGAACTGCTTAGTATGAAGCACTTTATTTCCTTTGCTGTTTTCCATGGGCCAAGGATGCTTAGTTACACTTCTGCAGATAGTGTCCTTCTAACAGGACTGCTAAATGTGGAGAGACATCTGTGTAACACAAACATATTTTAAAAGGGTTAGTGCTTGTCCAAAGACCAGCTGGGGGGTTTTATGGGTTTAGGGAATAGCCATTTGCTTCTTTTTTGACAGTTCCTTTTCAGAATTGCTTGTTCTGTCTGATCCCAGTATTCAATCTCTTCTCTTGCCAACCTATCTACCTCAGCATAAAAATTCATCGCTCATGTAATGTCAGGCTGACATTTGTGCATCCTGTATCTGGGCAGGCTTTTGCTAGCTGAGTTTGGATGAGCCTTTAACAGCCACAGTGAAAAGGCAAGCTCTAAATTTTGTTAAACATCTGGAAATCTGTTCCTATGGAGTATCAGAATTTGTTCTTTGTTTAGTGAAGCTACATCTCACCAGAGAAGAGAGAGGAGGGAAGGCTGCAGATTGAATTATACCACTTTGCTGAGGGTAACTGAAAGATGATTTAGGCTGCAGTTTCTGATTGAACATTACATGCATGTGTTCCCTAGGGATACACTGCAACGAACCAGTAAGCACAGGGGAAAACTAAAGTGCTAACACACAAGCTTTAGACCAAAGTACACGTGCTTAAAACTCTCTTGCTTATTGTCCAGTATACAGGAGTGAGTGTTTGAAACAAAGTCATACACTGTGGTTTTATGTAAAGAGGATTTCTCACGTATAAGAAACATAAAAAATATGATGTCTGGTTTTTTGGAGTTGATATGCTTACCGCTGAGAAAAATTTAACCCTGTGGATGTGGTAAATGTACATTGATTTATTTCTAGGCAAGAAAATACATCGAATCTCTTCCACATATGCCTCAACAGGATTTGAAAGCAGTGTTTCGTGGTGCCAATCCATTAGGTAAGAAAGTCAGACTGACAGATAAAATTTTTCACTAACATAGGAACTCAAGCATTCCTTGAGTTCCTTACTGTATGATCCCATGTAATAATAATCAGACCAGTGAGAAGAGCATTGCTTAACCTTTCATCCTGAGACTGTTTTCCCTTCATGAAGCCTGTGTCTTTTTGTCTCTGGTGGAAATTACAGGAACCTCCTAAAGGGAAATGGTCCATGGATGAAAAGCAAAAGCCAGTTATAGATAGCAGAAATAAATAAAAATGTCAAGGGGTCTAGATTATAGACATCACTTCTGGCTCAGGAAGGCCATGAGCTGTAAATTGCTGGCAAGCAGAAGAATATACCAGGAAGTATAGCTGTTTGAATGACCCTTTAGAGTATTATTTCCCAGGAATATATGAGCCATTGTTGGACACAGGATACTGGGCTAAGGCAGACCTTTGATCTGATCCTCTACAATTGTTTTTCTATCTAATCAAATGGTTCTGCCTGTGCAGAAGAGATGTTTCTGTGAACTTTTTTCTTGTGACATGACAAAGGAGACACTTGAGTCATCAGAGTAATCTCATTGCAGTACCAGGTCAGTTCCATCAAGTGCACATTATAGGGAAGTATTGTGAGTTAAATTGCTTTAAATTCATTTTGTGTTTTAATGCCAATTTTATTCTTACAAATACAAGTAGTTTGGAATGCTTTCATATTAAAAAATGGAATTTATTTGCCTGAAGTACACAAGAGCATGCTACATATTAATAGCATAAAGGCAAATTAATGCCAATGCTCATATGAAAGCAGTAAAAAAAAAGATAGTATTTTAAATAGTTATGATAAAATTCCATAAAAAATTAATTTCAGCCATACAACTCTCTCTCATTTCTAGTATACTTCAAATGTCAACTTCAAACATATTTTGTTTATGCTGGGTCCTGTGAAGTTGCTTTTGGGTTTTCATCTGATCATTTCATTGGTGCAGCTTATTAGAAGTGGAATCTCACGTTTTATTATTCACAAGTTTCTTAGCTTGGTCCCAATCAGTGCAAACTCAAGCACATGATGCACAACACAGAATATTACCTTATAAGCACACACGGATCTTTTTAGAAATAAGTTCTTGGATATGTGAAGAGGTGAATCAGACCTCAAATTGACTATAGTGAACCTTTGTGCATGCGCCAAGCAAACCAGAAGCTTCCTTCAGCTCTCTTTTGTAGTCTCGGTACAAAATCTTCAAAACTTACTTGTTATATTGTCTAAATTTTGTCAGTAATATTGTTTTTAAGGTGAGTGAGAATAGGTTGTGTGTAAACAGTTGCCTTTTCTTTTATTTCTTCATGGTCTCTTCTGGCTTTGAACTGCATCTCTCTTTTTCCCTTAGCTGTAGATCTGCTTGAGAAGATGCTGATATTGGACAGCGATAAAAGGATCACTGCCTCGGCAGCCCTTGCACATCCCTACTTTGTTCAGTACCACGATCCGGATGACGAGCCTGAGGCCGAGCTGTACGACGAGTCCATAGAGAACAAGGAGCGAACCATAGATGAATGGAAAGGTATCAGAATTGCATGCACTAGTTAAGACATGTAGCAGAGGAAAGCGCTACTTAGGTAAGTTTCCCTCCATTTCTAGGCAGAGGAATTTTAACTTTAAGCCTCAGGCAAACAAGTTAAGTTCGTATGTGTGCTCGTGGGAGTGGACAGGTAGAAAGGCTTATGTTTCCTCTCTGGTTTTTGCCCACACTTCCCATTTTGTCATCTCCTTACTAGATTCCCTGTACCAGTGAAAGCTTGACTAAAAGTTTATGTTAGTTACTAGGTAATGACACATTCTGTTTTGCTTTTAGTTTTCTAGGTCAGATCTCCAGCTGAAGTAACTGTCCTGGGGCAAGTGAGACTACTTGGGATTGTGGTCTAGCTCTGTTCAGAACCAGAAAGTAATATTATCCACATAGATATGTATTTTGTTAATAATTCTTTAGATAGCAAAGGAATTGGGATTAATAACTAAACCATGCTGTTGGTCCTGTTTGAAATGATAGTTGATGATTTTACTTTGGAGCAACACCCCAAAACCCTTCTTTGATAACTACTGCAACAACCTTCCACACTTGCAACACAGTCATATTGCACTGCAGTATCAGGAAGTAAAGTGGCTCAACATTAGGTTGCAAGTACACTGAAAAGTACAGTCCAATTGCATCACTGTCTAATGAGGACATATTGTTCTAAAAACTCTTCACTAGAGATTTTAAATTGAGAATAATGTTGTAGAAAACCGATTGTTCCTGTTTATCAATAAAGCCTTTCCTTGGCTTAAGATGAAATATGTCTTCTATAAAATAAATGTTCTTTTGTTTCCATTTGCATTTTCTATAACTTCTACTCTGGAAAGATTTGATAAAAATGCATTATCATAGTGGTTAGGTTTTTGATGAAGAATACTGACCTCTCATGGCTTCCTCATGCCCGTCCAATTGTGCCATGTTTTATCCTGGGCATTACAGGGGAGAAAGCAGACTATCTACAGCAAATGTATCTTAAAGAAAGATAATAGTGGGGTCATGGCTCTCTTTACAATAAATCAACCTCCTAGACCCCTGGATATGCTTTTCTAGAAGCTGACTCTGTCTGTACAAACAAGGAGGATTGACTGGCATAGCTTACTCCTTACATGTGCTCTCCTCTGCAAAACCTGGCAGCCTACAGCACCACCCATACATCTTCTTTGTTGAGAGCTGTGTTCATTTTCTGCTGTACTTAGGAGTGGATTATTTTTTTGCTGCTGCTTTTTCAGTTGCCCGAGTCTTTAGCAGGAAAGTTAAACAATTTCTGAGTCATGAAGCTGATTTCTGTTTGTGATGAAACTCCATTGAAATTATTTCAGGAACAATCTTAGCTTAACTGAGCTGAGGACATGAAGGTGAATTCTCTTGAAAGGACAGTATCATATTATTTATCATTACATTTATCATGTATCATTTTTTACATCATTGACCTTGCCGGAACTACAGGTCAAATTCCTTCTTTATTCAGGTTTAAAAAAAGGCCTGAGACAAAAATCTCAAAACTGGCACAGCTGATTTGCTGCTTTTCCTTCTTCCCTCTGGCCATATTTTTATCTGGGGGAATAAACTTTTTATTTTCAAGTACAGCATGTGCCACATTTAAGTAAAATAAAATATTTGTAGTGTTGATGAAATATTGACCCAATTTCTCAAGATGTCGATGGCATGTTTCTGCTCTTTTTCTGTTCAAGTTAAAAATCCATGGTGCCTGGTCTCGAGGGACTGAGCACCAAAGTAAAATGAGATTTCAGACACTTTGTCTTGTACATTAAGCACTTCAGAGTTTTCTGGGCCTCCATTGCACACTGCTGAGGCTTGCAGCCCAAGCTCATAGATTTCTTACTGACATGTTTAATCAGTTAGAAAATATTTCAAAATTTTAGAGGCCAAGAGTATGCTATTCAGAGTTATGTCCAAGGCAGAAAACAGGACATAACTGTTAGCATGAAAAGATAAAGGGTTATTCCCAAAGCAGGGTAAAATAGCAAGTAACCCATGTTTCTAGGTATTGATGAATATAGAACTTCTTGATGAAAGCTGTTACACGCTTCTAAGACAAAAAGAAAATTTTTTCAGAGACCTGTAAAATTAAGTTAGCTACAGTAAAACATTAAAAAAAAACAAAACAAAACAAAAACCAGGATCCCAAGGCATTAGCACAGAATTGCAAATGATATATAATTGAAGGCAGCTGACTGAGAGAGGATAAAGAATGTTCTCCACAGTTAAAAGTGTACATTTAAAAACCTATCTAGGTACTTTTAAAGATTCCATTTTCCATTACATTTTGTCTTTTATTACATCATTTTGGCATGTCATCTGACAGCAAAATTGATGCTTTCAGGGCCTGTGTGTTTTAGTAATTAGTTGAAGGGGACAGTCATGTTGTACAGTAACAGTATTTGTGAGTCTAATTTGTAATCTGAGGTTAAGAGGAGGATTCCTAGTGAATTCAGTCTGGTTTTGGATCTGGATGCTAAAAAGGCTGGAAATACAAACGACAAGTCACATGTATCTGTAGAACTGTTTTGTCTGGAATTATTTTTCTTCTGAAGAGAATATCACCTAATTCTTCTCTCTTCCTTACACCCCCTCTACAGAACTTACCTATGAGGAAGTGAATAGCTTTAAACCACCCGACTTAAAAATGGACAGCCTGGAGATAGAACAGTGAATACAGGCAGCTCTGTCTTGCCTTGCTGCACTATGAAGACTGTTAAAATATAACCATACAATTTAACCTGTGGTCAGATGTAGATTTTACTATCCAAAGATGTCAGAGGAGATGTGGAAAAACAGATGCATTAAACAGAAGCCAGATGTCTGTTTTGGGTGCGGGGAGTTTTTTGCCTTGTAATATGAATGTATTCCCAACTCACAAAGGGTGGTAAAGAACTGCTTCATTCTGACAAAATTATGCACTGAGTTCTATCAAGCTGTGTGTTCTGCATGTTTCATTTTATCAGTTGTATTGCCAAAATAAAGGTGACCTTTTAAATTAATTTTTAAATTGTACATTTAAAGCATGAATGTATACAAACATAAAGAAGAAGTCCATACAAACAATCCTTTTTTTTTTTTTTTTGTGGCATTTTATCTGTCTGTTTTCGTACTATTTATAGTTAGTGCCTTTAAGAAGAGAGGGCGTGGTAGTGAGATAGACAGAATATGCATATGTAGTCATATCTGTGGTGGTCTTACACATTTACTGGATGTCTCTCAAGCAATCTTAACACCAGTTGAAAGTCAGTAAAAATAAATCTTTCTCTTCTCTTCCCATTCAAGTGTCTGTTCTCATTATTTTCCCCATGTATTTTTTAATCTCCACAATACCCTTTTGTGAGACAATTTTATTCCCGATGTTATTGCTAGCCATGCACTGCTGGGCTATTGGTGAATTTGCCCGGATTTACAGGAAGGTGCCTTGAAGGTACTGTGGCAGAGCTCTGTAGACTTCTGCAAGCTTCAGCAAAGGCTGTGACAGATGGCAGTGCAGGAGTGTTCAGTTCAGTTCACAGCTTTGAATTAAATATTCTGCATTGTCTTATTTTCCTTCACATAATCCTTGGAAAGTAATCTAATTGCCATTGGAAGACATGGCAAAACAAGATTTAAGAATTTGACACATTCTCTTTGGAGTTTTTTTTTTTTGCAAAATTTTAAAGGCTTTCCAACTCTGAAAAGTTGGAAAATTAAATAAAAAATTGCAGGATACACCAGATACTGAGATTTCTTAAAGTATTAAATTTATCTGATTCCTCCACTGAATGCATAATACTGTGACAGGAACATCCTTTTGGCACAAGGCCTCTTGTATTGTACTGGCTGTGTCTTTCTACACAGTTGTGATTCACAATTGTTCAGTGTTCATTTTTGTGTCTTGTTCTTGCTCTGTCAGAGTCTTATTTTGGAGGTGGCTTTTTATAATATTTAAGTTTTCTGAAACTTTTGTCATTAATATTCAATTGTATAGCTATTATATAAGGTAATGGATTCTACTGCATTTACTTTCCTCTGTATCTTTTCTATGTAAAAAGAAAGGCTTTTTCTTAATAAACAGATTTAAAAACAAAAAAATCAAGTCCAAGAGCATTGATTTTTTCAGAAATGGAGATAGGCATTCCATCTAGAAAATATGCTTCTAATTTGTGGACTAAGTGATGGATTGTTTTGATAATGTTTTCCAGTTATCCAATACTTGCATCAATGAAATACAGCCACTTGTATTCAACTTTCCCCAGGGCATATTCATCTGAAAGTAAATGCCTGCATGGATTTCTTGCGGCTCCTCTGAAGTGCTGTCAGCCATCATTACTTTGGCTTCCTGTGAAGCTGGATGAGGCCTGTAATGATCATGCAATGACTGAATTTCATGCTGACTGAAATGGGTGAAAAAGTTGTAAATCTTTAAATTATTTGTCTGACTACATAATGAAAATATTCACTCATACCTAATTTTTTTTTATTTGTTTGCCAGTTCAAAGTAGCTCAGTGCTTTATTTTCTCTGAAATCTGATATTGAGCTTACAAACCTATTTGGCAGCTCCATTTCAGCTAGAAGGACAAGGATGAAGTAAAGAGATTTCACAATATCTTTTTGTGTCCAACGATAATTAATTTATTATGGGGTTTGTCCTTTCATTTGTTTGATCTGGTTTCCTGGCTCTGAGGGTGGCCGTTGTCAAATGTTTCAAAGGATGCATAAAACTATGGTTGCCATAGCTTTGCCACATGAGGTAGAAAGAAAGTTTTATATTGCTTCCAAAATTTGTTCTTCCAGCAACTCTGAATCTTCCTCTGAATATTTCCTTTGACATGCAGGATGCAATTTTTTTCTAGGAGATAAATTATGTAGGAAGAATATGGTCATAGCCACATTTAAACTAATGAAAGATGACAGTAATGGGCAACAATAGCTCAGCTCTTTTTAATGAATTACCATCAAAACCTGTAAATCATCTCATTTTAATATCAAAAACAGGAGTGAGACAGACATCTTTTTCCTAGATGTGCTAAATGAAGGCAATTACTTAGACCTCAAAAGCCAATAATTAAAGTATTTTTCTAGAGCAGGTAACCAGCTCCCTTGTGGCAATCCAACATGGGACTACAATTTGATAACTTTATCAGTTTACGACAGCAGGAGAGGGTAATTGGAAAGCCAGTACCCCACTGGGACAGAAAGGTGGAAGGCTTACAACTAACAATGCTTATCATTTGAACACAGATGGAAGAAAACATTTATCAACCAATGCAAACAGGCAAATGCAGGTAAACATTGAGGAGTGAGGGCTTTGTCAGGCTTGGTGAGGCTCAAAAGTAAATTTTAAGGAGTAAGTAAATATAAAACTTTTTAAAAAATTTATTTGCTAAAAATGTCTTTAATAAATTTAATAAAGGAATTGATTACATGGCCCGAATGTTATTTGCAAAACTTGCAGTGGTGCCTGCTTAAACAGTTGGGGTTTAATCTCCTGACAGCACTCTTACTTTTGTGAGCACCATTGCACTTTTGTAGGTGCTCTGTACATTGCGCTTATGTTTGAGGAGAGCAGGATAGGTTTTAGCCTGCATTAAATTAGGGTACTCTCATCCCTGGGCACCTGCAAAGCACAGAGGGGAAGCTCGGAGGAGCATGGCTGGGCTTTGCTCATGGAGGAGGCATCTCAGGCTTCCAGTGGGGAGAACACAGCTGTACAAGGGCTTTCTCTGGTCAATTACTGACATTGTAAGCAGTTTACTTTTCAACTGAATTTATATAAATATCTAATTTCAGCTTCCAGTCACAAGAGCTTGTTATCCGTCCACCTACTGAACTGAAATCACTTCTAGTATTTATTATTTCACTCTATAATCAGGGTTAGTGCAACCCCCAAGTCTAGTAATTTTATCGTCACTGGCAGCAAAAGGAAAATCTTTTGCATGCATCTCAATCTTCTGACATGCCCAAATATACACTACACTTTTATAATCTGCATCTTTTTTTTTTAAGCCCTTTACCTCATCAGCACTGAAAGCCAGCAACAGGAAATTGATATGACACAGCCAAAGCAGATAGGAATAAAAAATATTTAATCTACAATGGACCAATGGAAAGAAAAACCAAGGATGATTTAGAGGAAAAGCACATTTTTAGAGGATATCATGTGCCATACCCTGAAGATACAAAGTGGCTACTTGAGTATGAAACATCAGGGTTTGAGACATTATCACTAATAAGTTTGAGAATTTATAGAGGGGAAAAATAATAGGAAATTAGGTAATCAATACTGATATATTAAAAAAATATGTCATTATCAATAGGTCAAGAGTCACTATTTAGACAGCATTGTTGCAGAGTTCCAGGTATTGCTCTTGGTGTTTTTCTGAAATGGTATAAAAGATGAAAGCAAGAAGGAAGAAGGGTCAGTGTGCTGCAGGATCTGACAGACCAAGCTCACCCTAAGGGTAAGGAGGGGAACAAATATTTCAAGGACAAAATGTTGGCACCAAAAGCACTTTTGACAGAGGTGGGAAGCAGTCAGTACAAAAGTCACTTCCTTCCTTTCTTCCTGTCACATGTGCTCCTGGATCATAACAAGAAAACCTCCACTTTTCCCACTCTAGGGACCAGATCAAAGATGAATCTATCCAAAAAGTACTGCATTGAGCTGCCGACACGTATCACTTAAGTACTTTGCTACATCTGTAAATTACTGACTTGGCCCAAGAATCCCTGACAGATGAGCAGTGGTAAAAATTTAGCTCTCATGAAAAGAGAATTGCACTGTAAATTGGGTAAACTATGTCTTTTGTTAGCAGCAGAAAGGGATCCAACCTCGACAAGATCAGTCTCCTTAGGAAGGAATTGATAGCAACACTTCCATTTGCTTCAAAAGCAGCTGCTTTTTTCTCACACATTGCTGCTACTGCTGCTAGTGTTCATGAATGCAAACACTGGTCCTTAAAAATCAGCACACTTGCACTAGTGACAGTACCAAGTATCATTAATTTATGAGTCTGGGTAAGGGGTTTTAAGGCACTAATGCCAAGAGATTTAGAAAGCTACATTAGTGTCGCTGCCACTGCCCTTCTTTCTGCTGTAAGATAAAATATTGAACTGATACACCTAAAAAGGTCTAAGTTTTCACTACAAGGAGGGAATATATTGTGAGCTTTCTATGTGAACACTGATCTTCCAACCAATCTGACACTTAATCCATTAGACGGGAAATTTCTGCATAATGAGCAAAACTCTTCAATAATGCTTCGGTCTTGCACACATACAGATGCTTCATTTTGCACTCCCACAGTCCCCTAGCTCCAATTACTGTCGCAAATTAAGATGTGTACCATAGCACAGAGGTTTTAGCCAGTCCTTTTAGGTTCCAATTTGATCACAAGTACTATTGAACTCAGTAGAAATACTGAATCACAGTGGCAGCCCTGAGACAACAATACATTAAATCTGCTGTAACTGGCAGCCTCCACGGAGCAAAACCTTGTTCCTTCTAGAATAATATCCTGTAGATTAGCACTCAGATAATATATTCCATATTAGAGCCTGATTACTCAAATCAAGAACCCATAGTTAAATTTTATTCTGTGCAAAAATTACATACAGTACTCCTGTCCTGCCCAGCTCTGTCATTAGGTTGAGGTGGAAACACAAAAAACTAAGGCAGCATTGAGAAGGATGGGTGAGATGGGGGTAAGAAAGCCACGACAGTTTTGGTGATTTAAACAGGAGATGTGCACAACTATGCAGTGACAGATGAGTAAAGCTATCCATCAGTGATATCCATTAACACTCTTTTCATATTATTTTTGCATTGAAGTTGGGAAACTCTTGAAGAGTTTTTTTTTGCTCTGTACCCTATAGCATCTCCTACTGTGACAGTCTGTGATAGCTTAAAAATTAAACTCCTACATTTGCTTTTATATATTGTAGAGAAGACCTTTTGGTGGATTCTGAGGAGAAAAAGTTGGAGAGTGTTAACTGTGATTTATACATAGGTGTCTACTACTCTCCAACTCTCTTTCTCCACCAACCTCCAGCAAGCAGGGATAATGGGGTAGTACATATTTACTTAGTAAATTCTCACTTGACCTCTTGAAAAAATGAAATGTATAGTTTTAATTATGTTTTTTAAATAAAAAATCACTTAGGTGGTGCATATTCATTGCTTTCTGCTGATGGCTGAGTGACGTTGCAACATGGCAAGGCTCCCAGGAGGGCTACATGTCACAGAAACTGGAACTGAAGCACCCTGCTCATGGGGCAGAGACAAAAACAGAAAAGTTGCAAAATAGTTGGCAGAGACTCCAGAGGGGAAGGGTGGGGACACAATAGCACAAGAGTATTTTCAGATTACCACTGACATTTTTATTATTATTATTTTTAAGCTTTACTTCTTGTTGTAATAAATAAAATGAACTTACTTCCTCCATGGCAACATGTCTAAGTAGACAAGCAGACTATTTTTTGAAGGTGGGGATATAGAACGCTTGTTAAAAATAATAATGTTCTAGAATCAGCTTTTGATGATTCAGCAAGATCTTATGTTTATTGACATTTAAAGTATATTTTACACAACTAAATTATTCATATGTGAATTAATGTATAGAGAATAAAATGATCATGTGAAAGACAGACATAAACAGGCAGAAAGGTGGGAAGATGTTTGATTTTTCAAAGGACTTTGTATGATCTTCTTTCCCACTCGTTATCAGTGCCTGGACTGGAGATCAGGTGCCAGTCCCTCTCCCTGCTGACACTGATCCACTCCTGCACCCAGGGCCCAGCAGCTCACCCTCAGTTCAGCTCCTGACAAACAGGGCTGTGCCATTTTGTCATCTCCAAGTGACAGTTCATGGTGAGCAGCATTGCCATCAAACTCTCCCACCAGACTTCATAAATGTAGGATTTCTCGAGAACACATGGTTAGATTTCTCACTGCTTGCTAGTAGAGCTTCTGCTCCAGCAGCAAAGCTTCACCTCCAGGCTGGAGTGAAATTAGGCTCTCAGTTCCCAGAGGGGTTAGAAAGAGTACTGTACACATGTGATTTACCTCATATGCTTTGCAGCTGATGGCAATCCGTCCAGCACATCAAAAGATGGCTCTTTAAAAAAAACCCACCACATTCTGATACCTCTTAAATCTTCCCTTTATGGGATGAGCATTAGAAAAGTGAGATTTTTGCACCATTCATGCACTTATTATTTTTTGTTAATGATGTCTGAAGAAGATCCCTTTTTTCTATTAACTTTACAATAAACATATGCCGGAAGCAGAAACATCTGACATCATTCCTTTTTTAATCTATCCTGTCGAGCACACATTGCCCAGAGTAAGATATGCTTCTAGCATCTATAAGTCCCCTTCCAAAACACTGTCTATGGGAAAACACATCACCATGGATCCAGCTGAGCCTAGCAGGATGCAGACACTCATGCAATTTTTTGACACTGCTGTAAGATCTACCAGCTGTGGATGGACCCATGCTTCTTGCCTCACTCCCTTCATAGACACTTTGAATGGTTTGTTAGACAAAACTTCCCTTGTTACAAGGTATCTTGTTCCCTTGCTGGTTTCTAGTCTTTTCAGTGAGTTTACCAGTTCATCTCCTGTATGTGTGATGAGGTGGGAAAAGCTGGTCTTGTATTTGACCTACACGGCTACTTCATCTATCTATAGAAAAGTATGCCTTAATACTTATATGAAGGAAAAACATGGGAAAACCAGCGGTGGATAACTTTGTCAATTTAAAATATTTTACAAAAGTTGCTCTGCAATATTCTCAGCTTCTGCACAAGAGTGACCTTGTCTTGGTGCAAAGTTAGTAGTTTTATTGACTGTTTCAAAATCATCTGCCTTCTGCCTTGATATAAAGCAAGCAGTAAAAAAGTATCACTTTGTCACAACTGGATAAAGGAAAAGTAAGGGATGAAAAGCAGAACTAATCATCTCTGTATTAGAAACATATAAGGGTCATTAAAAGTAATTTAACTAATGGACTAGTTCAAAACGAGAGGAAGCTGCTCTATCCTTCACCTTACCTGTACCACGTATCACACCAGCCGTCATCTGAATGGCAAACAGCATAGAAGGGATGTCAGAAATTTAAAAATCATTTCCTGGGGCAGTGGATTTTTAAAAGTAAACATCTACCACTGATCTAACACTTCTCACAAGCCTCATGTTAACTGCTAAATGTCGGAAGGTTGCTCTGCATTCTCACTAAGCCAGAGAGTTGAACAGGTCAGTGGAGAGCAGCATTGGAACACAGGGCTGGTGGCTGGAAGGTTGTGTTCTTCCTGTATCCCGGGAGGAGCGAGGGCAGGGCAGCTCTTCCATATTCGGTAGTCAGGCACGAAAAGGGCTGGGCCCCTGGCAACTACCAAAGGGGCATCGGGAACCACGAAACTTGGCCAGATTGCCCCTTTAGAGCTAAACCACAAACTGAACTCTAGTGACAGCAAGTCTGAATTATCTAACCTCAGCAACATTGCTCAGAGGTGAAGTCAACCAAAACAAAGGGTTTACCAGACCCTGAAGGACAGGAATTTTAATTATTCACACAGAGAACATATGAAACATATTTTAAACCAGATCTTTGCCTTACATGTGTTGCTGGCCCAGACCTATTTATTACAGAGCTACTGAGAAGGTTGCTCATGTCCATACCCCAGCACCACAATCATCTCAAGCCACTGTTGCGACAGTTCCATTCCAGTTCACATCAGCCATGCACAGGACCACTTGCTCTGAGCACCTGAACCAAGTGTGTGCTGGTTTTTATTTAACTATATGAAATACTGTTGTAACTTGTGGTCTGACCCTGGGATGATCTGGGGACCCCTCAGCTGTTCGTCTCAGGGTAGAGGCCGTACAAAAGCTCACTTTTTTACTTCCCGCTCGACCAGCTGCAGCCTCTTGTACTCCTTAACACTTCCCTGCAGCAGCCGGTGGAACCTCACAAACGCAAAATGGGCCCGCGCGAGGGGTCGCACCGTGGCGGGGAAGAGACGGCGGGGAGGGGTTTGGTCCCCACTGCAAGGACTCGCACGGACAGCGAGAGCCCCGGCACCTGCCTCCCGTCCGGGCACGCTCCGCCGCCGCCGGGACACCGCGCCCTTCGCGCCTCAGACTCGGCGGAGCGCAGCCCCAGGCGCCCGGGCTGGAGGGCAGGGAGGACACTGCCGGTGCCGGTGCCGGTGCCGATCCCAATGCCGATCCCGGTGCCGGTCCCCAGGGGCGAGGCGGGGCGGCGGGCGGTGCTGCCGGCGGTGCTGCGCGGGGCGGGCGCGGGCGGTGCCGCTCGCTCAGGCCCAGCCCCTCAGCCGAGCCC
>VZRQ01004230.1:24536-92214 GCA_013397975.1 Machaerirhynchus nigripectus | reverse complement strand
TTCCCGATATTGTCCCGACCGGGCTGGCCCCGCCCGGTGCCGCCGGCCCCGCGGGGGCAGAGGGGCGGCCCCGCTGCTCACCTGGCCGCCCCGGGCCGGGCTGCTCCGCTGGGGGAGCCGACCCGCGCGTGTTCCGTCTCTGGAGTGAGCTGAGCCAGGAGCGCTGCCCCAGCCCTGCCCGGGGAGCGCTGCCCCAGCCCTTACCTGGGAGCACAGCCCGCGGCTGCCGAGCCCGGCCCGCGGCACCCCGGAGCGCCAGCGTCCCCGAAGCCCGGGGTGTTGTAGCTTTGGGGCGGGACCCTTGGTTTGGGTCTGCGTTGGTGGTGGGTTTGGGCGTTTTGTGGGATTTTTTGTCTTATTTTTGGTTTGGGGATTTTTTTCCTACTCCCCAGATGTTCCTCTTTAAAGCTTTTGATACTTGTCTACATTTCATCACAGAGTCTGGCAGGCTTTTAAACGAATGAAATGAGATGGCTGCTGGCAGAGGTGCTTTGGGGAGGTGGTCTCCCCCCACCGCACGGGGGGCTGCGGGCCCAGGGCCCGGCAGCATGGGGCAGGATGCAGCCGCTGACGGCCGGTTGCTGGGGTTTGCAGACTTGCTTCGGCCCTTGCTCACCAAACTCTTTCTTTTCCCTTAAAGCTCAGCCGTCGATGGAAGAAGTGGCACCAAAGTGGCCATTAAGAAACTGTACCGCCCATTTCAGTCTGAACTCTTTGCCAAACGAGCTTACCGAGAGCTGCGTCTCCTGAAACACATGAAGCATGAAAACGTGAGTTGGATTGTTAGCTCAAAACCACAGCTTAGGCACTTTAAATCGAAGAAAATATGTAGATTTGGACAAGGCAGATGTGTAGCTGAATGGAATTCTGGAATCTTTCAGCCTGTCTTTTGTCTGTCTGTCCTACAAACATTAGTTCACGCAAACTAGAATATTCTGTGGGAAACACCACCTAATTTCCATGTAGGAAAGATTGGGTGGGGAAGGTTAGGACCACAGTGCAATTTGCTCAGCACTAGTGAGAGTGATTTAAGACCAGAAATTACAGTCTCCATCACTGTGTTCCTGTGAGTTGAAGGAGAACGCAGAGCACAGGCCTGTGGGTCTCTGGTGCCAGCATCTTCTTTTTTATTTCTTTCCCCCCCCGAGCTTGCATGAAGCATGTCTTTGGGAAGGGGTTAGCTGTTTTCGCTTTTTTAATCATTCATGAAGCATTTGAAAGTTCCAGGCTCATATTAACGGGAAACAGGACAAGTCCAAAAATGACTAAACAAATTGCTTTACTGTGAAGCAGAGAATAGGTTATAGAACTCTGCACATAATTCCAATGTAACATGAAAGAAGAACAGCTGTAGAAGTGTTGAAAGTGTACCCAATACTGCTTAGTGGTTTAGGAAAAAAATAAAGACGTTTGTGTCAAAAGAGTTTTTGTGGATTCCAGGTGAGAAGGGTCCCAGGGTGGGCTTGGAGGATCACAGTAGTAGTTTTAAGTGCTGTTTGTGAAGAATGTATATGGAATAAAAAAACTGATAGTTTGGAGGGCGTTGTTAAAATGCTGCATAAGAACTTTGTTTAAAATGTTAGTTGATGTGGAAGATGAGAGCATACCTCCATTCAGAGGGCCTTCACAAAAAGCTGAGATCGAAAGTGAGGATGGGAGGAATTGGTAATAACAGTCATTGCCATTTAACATTATAATAATAATAATACTAATATTGTGAGTACCAACTAGGTTTGTTTGAGGAATAATTTGTGGGCTATCCTGACTGTCCAGAAGGAAAGAAGAGCTTTTGTAGGCTTAAGAAACTGTCTTCCGGTAATATTTTAATCTGAATCTTCTAGTCTGATTACTTCAAAGTAGCTGCCTCATAATCACTGCTGCATATGTTAAAAGAGTTAATGTTTGCAGGAAACTTCTGTGTATGGGCTTTAATATTCTCAGCGTTTTCTTTATTGAACATCTGGGAGCAGAGCAGCCGCTGCAGTTTCAAAGCTCCTAACTGTGTCCAGAATTCTGAGATTATTTTTCTTCCATTTCCCAGAATAATCTGTTGGGTAGCATTTTTCACTCCTAACAGGTTTTATGCAGTGTATGCCCTTCGGAATAATACTCTAGAACTCCACTGTGGACTCAGTTGGTAATTAAAGAGTCCTGAAGAAAATGCTCTCTGGGGAGCATGAGCATAATCTGTACAAATTGCAAATCAGTCTATATGAAGGAAGGGAATGATTTACAATCTCAGGAAACAGTTTGGGCCACAGAAAGAAGAGGTTTATGTACTAAGGAAAAGTTTTAATGTGAATTATGGCATCTACTCATTAGAGAACAAAGACTGAATAAATGATCCTTCAGGGATTGTAGGCAGAAACTGACTGTTCCACCTATCTGAGATGAGATTGACATGGCAGCCATCAAGACAATTCCTATCTGCCACCCTAACCTCACTCCCTTTTGTCAATCATATTGCC
This sequence comes from Machaerirhynchus nigripectus, assembly GCA_013397975.1. NCBI lineage: Eukaryota > Metazoa > Chordata > Aves > Passeriformes > Dicruridae > Machaerirhynchus > Machaerirhynchus nigripectus. Next base: position 89,746 of record VZRQ01004230.1, on the reverse strand, counting down.
CATGGTGAATTAGGAGCAGCAACAGTGCCTTTTGGGATTTTTCAGTTCCTGAGCTGATCTCAAGGGTACTCCTTTAGCTGCTCCACCCATCCAAAATTACACCAGAATGGCACTATTGCTCCTCATCATGATTTTCAGCCCAACCTCTTTGACCCATGACCATTCTGTCAGAGAGCTTATTTTTGCATATTTCATAGAATCATGGAACTGTAGAATGGCTTGCATTGAAAGGGATATGAAAGATCATCTAGTTCCAACCTTTCTGCTGTGGGCAGGGACACCTTCCACTAAGTCAGATTGCTCAGAACTCCATCCAGCCTGACCTTGAACACTTCCAGGGATCGGGCATCCATAACTTCCTGGGCAACCTGTTCCAATGTTTCACCACCATCACAGGAAAGAATTTCTTCTGTTTATTTGATAGTTAAAATTTCATCCAATTCACTCTTCTTACCTGTTTCTATTTCAAAATTACGTCTGTAATCACAAGGAATTTGATGCTGGCTTTTATGGACAATGTGATGTTTTGTTTGTTTCACTGTGATTAGCTCTCAAAGGACCATCTCTGCCCCTCGCAGCTTTCAGAGAATTTTTGTGTTAAGCATGCAGCAATACATTATCATAGTTTATTTAACCTTATGCTGTATTCAGAATGATGGAAGAAATTGTAATGGTCTGACACATTGTGTTAAAATAGCAGCTCAGATCCTCCATTAAGGTAGCAGAAGATACCATTAAACCTGTGTCACAGTGATAGGATTCATCAGCTTGTCAGTGAAGAAAAATGGAGGAAAACTACTGCTTAATACCCTAGATGACCTCCATTATATACCCTTTGAGGAATATGCTCATCTTTTTTATGCAGAAGGGTTGTAGGATGACCAGGAGTCCTGTAAAAGCAAATACAGGAGTAATTCTACTGAATTTTCCTGCAATTCAGAGTATTTTACTTTGTAGGGAAGCTAACTCACAGGTCAATTTATCTATTTAGGCATTTTTAGGAGGAGGTGACTGGTTGCTGGCATACCATCTTTCATTAGACCTTTGCACTCCGTAATGGCTCTCAAGTAAATGTAGTGAGGCATCTTTCTACGTACACCATGTAGTGAGGAACGTTTCTATATAAACCATGCGGACTTGATCACATGGGACTTCTCATCACCCTTTGCAAACAAACCAAAGGCTTGTTGAGGGCCAAGGGACAGAGGCTGTGTGTGAGGAGGATGAGAGCTGGCTGATAAGAGATAAATCAGGCTTTAATGGCACTGGTATGCTTTTTTTTTTTTTGGTAGGCCTTTTAATTTGAGAAGACCTGGGATGTTTCCCCAAGTTCATAGGCTGTTTCTACTATCAAAGAAGCAGTCTAACCCAGATCAATTCCTAAGACACTGCCAAAAAGAAAAGTCTGTTTCCAGTGGGATAAGGTGCTGGATCACTCTGTAGCTGCATAAATAGCTGGCACAAGGGAGGGCATGCTATGGAAATGAGGAGTAAATACAGCAAAGGCAGAATGAAGTAAAGCACTGCTTGGGGTTGTTTTTCTCCTTCATTTAATCATGCTAGTTTGTAGTATTCATCCCACTACAGCCCTAGCAGCTCTTGTTTATTTCTTTCATATCTGCTGAATCTTGTACAGGGGAACAGTCTTTTTACCTTTAGGAAATATTTTCCAGTAGTGCTGCTTCTGTTCCCTGTTTTTGTCCATTTGGAGTTCATTTAAAATGAGGACCTTTAAAACTTACCTATAATGGCTCTGGCTTAAAACCAAAAGCAGTGAGAATATGGCCAGCATGCTAACTTTGGCCCTGGCTTTAGCTCTCAAACATTTGCATAGCTCTGTATTTGTGTATTCTTCTGCAGTTAATGGAGATGTCTCTGTATGCAGAGCAAAACCCAGACGAGTAAGTGGAGGTGGAGAACCTTTAGTTTCTTTTGGCAAATAACTTGAATTTTCTTACACGTTTGGACTGTAAGTGATACCTCGATACGCGCTTTTGTTGAAACAAGCCCACAGTGGCTTGCAGAGGTCCTGCCCTGGTGCCCTCCTCACCTCCAGTTTGTTAAGAGAAGTTTTCAAGCAGGAATGCAGAATAGCTGGCAAGGGGAGATGGCACTGGAGAGAGGAAGAGCAGAGCAGTGGCTCATGCTGGTGGCCTGTGTCAGAACAGAGTGTGGATTTTATCGAAGTGTGGTGTGTGTACATATGTATATGCCCATGTGTACGTATAGGCACCCATGGGAATTCTGATGCAATTCTACCAATTAAACTCTGAATGTGTTTCTGGTATAAAATTTCTGACAAATGCCCATTAAACATTTCTTGGGTCAGTTAATATTCTACAGATGTTTTCCCTTCCTGGAAATTATGTATGTAAGAGGCCACTGCAGTATTTGTTTAAAGGTACTCTATATTATGCTCTCATTCATTGCTCAGAGTGGAAATTATTCTCTGGTCTACTCCCACATCTGAAGACCAGTGTGTGTTTTGCATTATGAGAAGCATGAAGCTTTTTTTTCTCCTTGGGAAGGAATTGGATATCCAACAGACACCAAATTATCTGTCTTTCTACAGTTACATTTTTGAGGATGATACACTTTTAGGTTGACTGCTTTTTAATTCTGTTTTCTTTTTTATTTTGAAAAAAATGTTGAGCTTTTTATTTACACCTACGCAGTGTCAACCAGGGGAGGAATTAGTTCCAGAGAAAATAGTGGGTCATACTGTGTTCCTGCTTGAAAACAATCTTAGATCTGTCAACTTTTGCAGTTCATCTAGCCTGACATGAGCGGTGGAAAGCAACAGCGTCTGCAGTGTACAAAATCAGACCTGCAAGGGAGTTGTTAGATGAGTGATGCCTTAATGGATGAGAGCGTGCTCACTGTGTTAGGTTTCCTGCAGCAAGTCCTGCAGGACTGCACCAGCTAAAAATTCACATTCTTTGGGTACATATATGCCAGTAAAGTGCAATTCAGGAATCCTGTCTGGAAATGGCAAATCTCCTTATTGGTCCTTATGAAAGCAAAAACACAGTTATAACTGGACAGTTTATTGCTGTCGAAAATTTGTAAGGGAGAAACACTCCTGTCTGCTTTTCTGCCGGTGAAAGCTTAGCACATCTAGGGAGCTAACAGGACACTGGAGTAATTTTATTTTGGTACTCAAAGGTCCATAAATCAACATAGTGGTATCTGTTGTCATTTCTGCTTGTTTTCCTAACCTGACTAATAGGTGTTTTATGTAGGCTGGGCTTCAGCTGATAGCCATTTATTCAAACCCAACCTTGGGTACTAATAAAGCAGACTGACGAGCTTATTTCATGAAATGAAAATAAGAAGAACAGCACTGAAACCCAAACTTTCTCTTCTGATTACCATCCAATCTAGAGATGAAGATGAGTCTGTCTGCAGGATTTGAATCCATCCAGTGTTACATATGAATCTTTTGAAGGAGGAGTGTAGTGATGCTCATGGGTATGGCTTCTGACTGCTAGTGTGCTGACTTGGCAGGAGAAAAGAAAAGGAGATCTTGCAGGCATTCCTCATCTCATATATTGGTACTCTGTGAGGAAGAAAGGTGACTATGGCACAAGCCTTGGCGTGAATAGTTAAAATTTTAAAAAGATTGAGAGTTCTTAGTGTAATAAAAGTATGCAGGTGCCCATGATGTAGAACAGCACAGGAACATGAAGTTAATCCTGCAGCAAATTTAAAGCGGCATAATATGTAGTTCAGTGCATCCTACCAAGGCTCTCTCTTAAAAAATGTATTTGCATGTTTGGCCTGAGTGCTAAAGCCACTCAACTTCACTGTGTTTTCATGCATAACATCTGCAAGAGAAAGCAGCACTTACTGTATGAGAGACATAACCTACATTACTTATTAATTTGTACTAGATTCAGGTCTTTTCTTGATGTACTGCTGCTTACATCAGAAACTGTCTGTTACAGAAATGTAATGGCTCAGTCCTTGAATAAAAGTAGTCCAATACATCAAGGCATGGGGGCGGGGACAGAGATGAGGAGCTATTCGACATTGTGCTTTGCTGTTGGAATAGGGCTTGGGAAAGGAGGCATTTGAAAAGGGAAGGGCAGGAATCGCCTCACCAATGCAAATCTGTTATTTATTTGTTAACAATAGTTTAAGTTGGTGAGTGTGGTCAGGCAACACACACAGTAGGGTTAAGAAAGGCTGGAGATGCTGCTACTCACCCCCCACTGGCTTCAAAGTAAATATACTGAGTGAAAGCATACCTGTGGAAAACAAGTCAGACCAGTAGATTGGTAGTTTTGTGGGTTTGCACTTCGGGAAGATGGAGCATCTCCCTTATGAAGACAGGCTGGGAGGATTGGAGTTGTTCCACCTGGAGAAGAGAAGGCTCTGGAGGGACCTTAGAGCAGCCTTCCAGTACACAGAGGGCTTCAAGAGAGCTGGAGAGGAACTTTTCACAAGGGCATGTAGTGACAGGACAAGGGACAATAGTTTAAACTGGAAGAGGGTAGATTTGGGTTGGACATAAGGAAGAAATTCTTTACTGTGAGGGTCATGAGGCACCGGCTCAGGTTGTTCAGAGTAGTTGTGGATGCTTCATCCCTGGAAGTGTCCAAGGCTGGGTTGGGTGGGGCTTTGAGCAGCCTGGTCTAGTGGAAGGTGTCCCTGCGGATGGTAGGGGGTTAGAACTGCATGAGCTTAAAGGTCCCTTCCAACCCAAACCAATCTGTGGTTCTGTGGCAGTGACACACTGTTACACTCTGTTCTTAAGATAAAAGCTATTAAAGTACTTCAGTGCAGGCTGAAGAAATCCAGGTTATTTTTCAGTCAAATGTACAGTAGAGGCATTCTTTGTGGCTTATTTATTTGAGAAATTGCCTTTTGGCAGAGTTAATGGGGTAAGAGTAAGACCCTGAAAAGGCAGCACTGCTGCTAATTTCCGCAGATGCTTTTCATTGCCATTGCAGAGTCTACTGGGTTCATTCCTCAGCTGGGCTTTCATTTCTGATAGTGTCAGTAATTGTGCTGATTAACACAAAAAATAAATTTACAGAAGGTTTCACAGATATCTCTGTTACATTTCATATAGGCAACAATATGAATAATAAATTATTCCTGGGATTGTTTATGGTGGCTTACTTTGTGCTGGAGCATTATTTTTAAGTATCATAAATTTCTTTACAAATGCTGTCTTTATTGAAAGCATTTCAGACAGAAACAGAATTTTCCATCATACTATAAAGGAGGGAGTTGACTACACTTTGTCCAATTCTTTCCCTTTTCCTGAACAAGTGGCTGGAGTTATATCTTCCTCAAATGATTTATTTTATCCCGTACTTCCTTGTGCTTAGTATAGCTGCAAAAATCTCTGGCCTAAATGGAAATATGAATGACTCTGCTCCAGTACAGGAAAATATTCCCAAACCACAGCTACTAAATAAAGGTCACTGAGGAAAAGGAAATGGATTCTTCACTTTTATTTTAAAATTGATTAACTATTAGTATGTCTTACCATTTTGGATACGATGGTAGATTTCAGGATTCTTAAAAAACATTGTTTGTAAAGCAAGAGAAGAAGTGTTATGAAATCCTTGGCATATTTAAAGAGTTTTCTGGTTCATTATTTAAAATTCCCTTCTTCGGGAGCTGAGCATTGGTCTTGGTGGCTTCATTCACGGCAGAGGATTTGCAGCAATGATAGGTTTGTCTCCATAAGTTTGCAACCTTACCTCAGCAATAATGTACATCAGGCAGCATTAAGTAAGTATCAGGAACTCTGTTAACTTGCTACACATTAGAATGTTTGTGAACTTCATTAGTGCGTTTTGGGGCTGGTATGTTCTGTATGGAAACATGTTCTTCATGCTCTTGTGTTTCACTGGGAATGCTTGATAATGCCTTGGTGCACAGATGGATGTGACAGAGCAGCCACATTATTTCATCCTCCTCTGTGTCCCTTCTTTTTATTGTGGTGTTCCAGTGTCTTTCACTGCTATGTTCAGATGTGATGGGGTTTATTTTCTGATGGTTCTTGCTTAGGTGTATGAGGGCATGGAAATATCTGCTTAAGGAGAACAAGCAAGACTTCTGAGAAAGTGGGGCTTGATAAGGAAAGATGCATATTGAATAAAATTAATGCTAAAATGTTAACTTCCTTCTTTGTATATCTAAATCTATGGAGAGCACACAGCTTTTCTGGCTGTGTATGCTCTGTGTGTGTTTGCATACACACGCTGCCTTAGGAAATGCCTGTAGAGCTGCATTATGCTCCATTGTTGTAATGTACTTCTTTGTAATCCTGTCCTCCTTCATTCTCTCACTACCTCTACAGAGAAAAGGAAAACCTTACGTAAAACTGTCATAAGAAAGAAAATTCTTACTGTAATGTTAGCACTAGAGGTATTACTTAAAATAATAACTGCATCCTCTGTGGGTTTAATTATTGTTTTATGGTAGTTATTCTTCTTTAATTAGTTTCATATAACAGTCCCAGATAAATATTATTAGTGACTTCTTTTCAAAGATATATGTGGCTACAGAGAAAGGGAGTTGTAATTTTCTGCCTTCATCTTTATTAATTTTTCTATCTTCATCATTATGACATTTTGATAATATCCAGGGTAAGTGTAGTAGTTGGCCCTTAAGGTGGAAAGACTAAAAATATGCGCAATAAATATTTCATCATGGTTGGTGATTTTTATTTAAAGCTTTAACTAAAGGAAGTTGTCCTTTTCTGCATTTCCCTGCTCCATTTCTGCTCATCCTTCTCTTTATTTTCACTTTTTTTTTTAAAGATTCCTGATTTGGACAACAATTCTTGATGTATGATCAGATGTCTGTATGGCCACGAAGATAGGGTTGAACAAGGTTATAAAGGTTATTAGTCTGTTAGCTTGCTTTCTAGCAAAGCCCTGCACAGCCCCATGGTGCTAATAATACCAAAGTTGTGGGTTCAAATCCCGCACAAGCCATTCACTTAAGAGTTGTACTCAGTGATCCTTGTGCGTCCCTTCCAACTCAGAATATTTTGTGATTCTGTGACATAGCAGCCTGCACCTGGGAAACACCACAAGCACTCTGAAGCTTGGGAGTCTTCCTCTGAACAGACAGAAATGGTCATGAATTAGGAGCAGAGCTAGAAAAGAAACAGCTCAGAAAGCCTGTGTTATTTTGGCACTGCCTGGGTTAAGCAGCATCTAAACTAAAATCTGGCTTTAGATAATTCCAGCTACTTCTTTTCGAGCATTGAGTTGTGTATATTTAATTTTCTGGTGTTTAATGGGCTTGAAAGAAGCATTGGTATTTAGTGTAATTCACTCAGTTTGTATAGTTGTCCCAAAAACCGTACTAATAGGAAATGCTGTGGTGGAAAATCCATTTTACTAGATTGTTATTTCTCTGTTTGGTGATAGAATGCTTTTGTTTGACAAAAGCAGCTCTTTGGAGAACTTAAGGTATGAGCCATAGTAAATCATACAAAGTTCTTGCTAATTTTTTCTCAATAAAAACAGTTTAGTTATAGTTTCTTCTTTGTGCTTCCAATAAGCTATTGTAGTCTATGTACCTAAATTACCCTGTTACTGAAATTAGAAGATGTTTAAAGTGTACTTTATTGATAAGAAGCAGGTCCAGCTAGGTGGAGAGCACTTACAAGTGCTTCATATTATAGATTGATTTGTCTGGTTTATTTTCAACACTTAAGTAGTTAAAGTGATAAAATGCTGTCTCCTCTTACATAAAACTCTTAGCCTCTGAACTTGTAGTTCCAGTAGATACTTCTTGTATTTTTTTATCATAGGGTAAAGCTGCCCTCTGAGTTATAAAATCTAACACATAACAAATCCTGGCACTACTTTAGGTATTGCTAGGCACTACTTAAGGTATTCTTTCTGCCATGTTTATGCCTGTAGCTAATGTCTCACTATGGAAATGTTTTGGATTATATTTTTTCACTTATTAGGTAATTTAGGCTTTATTGTGTCAAATCAGTCATTAATTATTTTTTTTTTTTTAGGTCATTGGAATTTTGGATGTGTTCACACCAGATGTAACACTGGAGAAGTTTAATGACTTGTGAGTTCCAAGTTGTTTGTGTTTTGCAGTAGAGCATTGTTCCTTTTATGGGAGGAAGGGTTGTTGCTTTTTAAATAGAGAATTTCAAAACTGTTGCTTCATGGACTTCTTTTTCTGAGTTTCATTTTAATATAACTCTTACGTGCAACTTTGGTGGGCTGGGGTTTTCAGATTGTCTGTTTGGTGAATTCTCTGTCTTACAAGGTGTGTACTTCTTTCAGCCCTAGTAAATGGCTGTTTGGTGAATTCCGTAATCCACCTTTCAAGTATTGATTTCTTACCCTAAGGCCCTGGTTGCCCCAATGGTAGGACAATTCTTAACCCAATCAGGTAGGCTGAAAGTTATCCCTACAACGCAGCACATCTCAGTGGGATCCATCTTAATTCAGGGATCAATTAAAAAGTGGTGATGCTGCTGAATTTTTGTTGTGTTTATCTGCATTGTGGTCTGCTGTGCCCTGTGACTGTTTTCCCAGTCAGTGGTCCAAACAGCACCTGATACAGGTTGTTTCTACCACATCTCCTTGACCTTTGGGTGGTGTCTCAGACACAAGATGTTTCACATGACTGCTGTTTTACTTGTTTACTGCTGCAATTCTTGTGAATTAGAGTTGCTAGAGAAACAATGCTCAGAAATCTTTTTGGGCTTAACATAGATTTCCTGTGTTATAACTGTTCTGGATTTCGTCTAGTGTAGCTATGTTTCCTAAACAGCCTTGTGTATTTATATGTTAACAAAGAGAGCTATCTGACAGAAAAATGTAGAAAATGAAGTACAGAAAACATGGAGCATGTGTTCATATTAGTTGTTGAGCCAAAAGGAAAGTTGTCCATATTGTCTATTGTGCTAGCATTTTATACAGCATATGTAATAGAATGCACATGCATGTGATGAGCATGGAAGCACTGTGTTTTAAATGCAACCCTAAAATCATCCTCCAAATTTTGCTAGTTCAATGAGGTGGTCATGACTGTGATATACATTGCCTTTCATGAATGTCTTAGTTTTCTGTGTAGCTGTCTTTGAAATACCACAAGGCTTTTGGCCAGTTTCTTTCTAAGCTCGTTCTGATAACTAGCAAATTTCCCTAATCAGTGACAGAACTGGGCAATACCTCTTTATGACAATCAGATAAAGACAGGTAGGCTTGGAGGGTAGGAGGATGAAGAAGGAATTGTTTGGCAAATTCAATGATCTATAATTTGATATTTTAATTGGACTATAACTTACAATTATGTTTAAATTTACGTGACAAGGTTAATCAAGTTTTTGAGGGTTTTTTGTTTGTTGTTGTTTTGTTTTGTTTTAAGCTACCTCGTCATGCCATTTATGGGAACAGACTTGAGTAAGATAATGAAGCATGAGAAATTAACTGAAGATCGAATCCAATTCCTGGTATATCAGATGTTGAAAGGCTTAAAGGTTTGCCAGTTCTACTACTATTTTGATTTCACAGTCTTTTTTCCTTGTAAACTTATGGAGAACTATAAATACTTATAAATTAATAGCAGGATAAAATTTATCTCACCTAGTGTAGTAAAAGAATATATATTAAATATAAACCATTATATTAATTTATTATATATATTTTTACAGCTAAAAAATCCTGGCTCTCTCAGTTTCTCATCTTATATTAGATGGTACAGTCCCATAATCATCATCATGAAGCTTCACTGGATTCGCTTCTAGTCTCTCTAACTGGGAAGTCCATAGCTAAGCACAGCACTCCAGGTGTGTCTCACCAGAGCTGAGAAAAGGGGAAGGATCACCTCATTCATGTTGCTGGCAATCCTCTGCCTTCTGCATGAGGCTTTTGGTTGTCTTTGGGGCAAGGGCACAGGTCCTTTTCTGCCAAGGTGGTCAATCTCCAGCCTTGGCTGGCACGTGGGGTTATTCCCTCACAGGATTTTGTTGAACTTTGGTGGGTTCCTGTCAACCCATTTCCTCAGCCTGTGGAGGTCTCACTAAATGGCAGCACAATCATCTGGTGTGTGAACATTATTCTCAGTTCTGCATCATTTGCTGAGTTGCGAGGGAGCCCTCTGTCCCATCATCCAGGTCAATAATGAAGATGTTAAACAGGACTGACTTCAGTACTAACTCTAAGGGGGACACAGCTGATGATGGGCCTCCAGCTGGACTTCCTGCCAGTGGTCACAACCCTTTGATCGAGGCAATTCAGTCAATTTTGCTCCACTGTCCATTATTCTAACTCCTACTTCGACTGTCTCTCAGGGTGTTATGAGAGAATTTCAAAAGCCTTGCTCGAGTCAAGGTAAACAACATTGACTGCCCTCCTGTCATCCACCAAGCCAGTTGTCTTATCACAGAAGGCTAACGGGCTATCAGGCGTGATTTTCTTCTGTAAATCCCTGTTGACTACTGCCAATCAGTTCTTTGTCCTTGTAATGTTTGGAAATGGTTTCCAGAATTACTTGCTTATTACATTCCCAGAGAGTGAGGTGTGGCTGACTGACCTTCCATGATCCTCTTCTTCCTTACCCTTTTGAACACATGAGCAATATTTGCTTTCTTATCATCATAAGGAACATCTCCTGATCACCATGACCTTTCACATACTCTTAAGTGGCCTCACAATGACACTGGCCAACTTCCCTTAGAATTCATGAGTGCATCCCGTCAGGGTGTTTGCTTAAATGTTAAATTTGTGTTTGTTTAGATGTTCCCTATCTGATCCTCCTCCACAGAGGCTTAAGTCTTCCTTGCTCCAGACTTTTCCAACACTTTCAGTGACCTATGATATGGCAAGTATTACCAGAAAAGATGGATGAAAAGAAGGCATTGAGTACCTTGGCTTTTTCATGCCCCTGGTGCAGTTGCCTGTGTTTTCCCTAGTTTTGTTTTTGCACCCAGTTTGCATGTAGAAGCCCTTCATGTTGACCTTTGTCTCTTACCAAGTTCAGGACCAAGAGGGCTTTGCCTGTCCAAATTCCATCTTTGCACACTTGGGCAGTATCTCCACATTCCTGCAGGGTAACCTGACTCTGCTTCCACCTCACATATGCTTTTTTATGTTTTGGTTTCCCTAGGAGTTCTTACCTGCTGCCACCTTTGCTTGATCTTGACTTCTAATGTCTGTTTTTATTATGTGCACTTGTTTTACACTGGGAAATTAGGAAGGATTCATAAAAGACTGTAAAGGACCATGCAGATTTATCTAGTTTTGAACTGTGTAGGAAAGCTTCATCTTGTAGCTCTTCCAGTAAGTCTTGGGAAGAATGATTTCGATGTATCATTTTCTTAAATAACAAGTATAAGCAAATGCCACCTGTAAGTTAGTTGTTCAGCTTGTTCATGGTTTTTTTTCTTTTCAGATAGTAAGCCTGACTGTTAATCTTCTGTTCTTTCTCAGGAATAATGTTTATATTAATCTCTCTTTTATCTCTTAGCTATTTTACTTCTGTAGACTGCAGAGCTTACAGCTATAGTGAAACAACATAATCTTGAATTTTACTGACTCTCACAAGAATGATTGTAAATGTATCAGCTATAATATTCTTTGTATGTTTTTCTTCCTCATCTTTTGCTAAATACTGTTTATTATTGCTACTGCTTTTTCTTCTATTTGGCTTTTAAAAATTGGACTGTGTGTATTGAAGTTCATGGTCTTACAACACAAAAAGAAGATGCTCTTTAAGCTCCCTGTTTTTAACTATAACCTATATTAATGTGATGTGGAAGTGATTCTTGGTCTAGATTAGTACTACAGTTCTTAAATAACTGTGTTTACCTTTTGGGTCTACACAGCTCTTGATCATAAAAAGGCTACTACTTCCTTACTACTTTTTCTTTTGGTGACACAATTCCAAGAGAAGAAAAACCTTGACCAAGGTCTGCAGGCTTTATCCAGGCTCTCCTGCAGTGATGGCTGTTTAATTCCCTTTGCTGCTCTGGAGACACATGATGTAAGGAGGCCATGGAATGGCACTCTCTTAAATTGAATGTCATTCCTTGGCTGCTGCTGGCACTGTACCATTTTGGTTTTACGGACCTTTGCCTGCAACGCACAATGTACGGGCAGAATTTCCTCTGTGCTTGTACAGGTAAGTGAAGTCAGTGTAGGGATGTGCTTATGCAGTGGAAATACAGACCTGATTTTGATACAGGAAAGTCTGGCACATCCATCAGGAGGCAGATTGATCCAGATCTATGCTTGCATTGCCAAGCACTACTAAAAAATAGTTAATATAGCAGGACAGCATGCTGTGCCTGGACAAGAACATCAGGAACAGCATAACCACGATTCTGTTGTCTCTCAGCAGTTAACTACAGAAGGGCAAGTAAATTGTTTTACTCCCCTCACAAAATGTAATAAATGTACTTTTTTGTTGAGTCCTGCATTACTGATTTCTCTTTGACCCTACCCTGGATTTTGGTTTCTTATTTTGGTAGATTTTTTTTTTGCTCACATAGCCTTTTACATATGCTAAGTAATTATCCTTTGTGTTCTACAGTTGTGCATTTAAGTGCTCTAATTCCCATTTTACAAATGCAGGAACTAAAGTCAGGTAAACTAAAGCCAGGTTTGGGGAAATTGGTTGTATTTAAACTGGGGGAATTCACCTCTAATCTGGACTTTGAATATGGAGTTATGATTTCAGTTTTGTCATTAGTTCCCTAGTCACAAAGCCATGTCCTAATAAGTGTTCTCTCAAGAACTGTGTAAGTGGAATGGTCTGTTTAAGTTGCAGGTAACCATCTGGGAGCAGGTTTCCAGGAGAGGCATGCTATTCACCAGGGATGAAAAACATCATTTGTGTTAACTTTACAGGCAAGCAGTATATGAACTGTAAGTAATTAGCTTAGGTTGAGTATAGTGGAAAGGATGAATAATTAATTTAATTCCAGTGAAATGGCTTAGAAACATATTTGGGTCCTAGTGATGTACATTATCTGACAGAGGCCAACAGAGCAGAACTTGTGGCCCCAAAGGTGGACACTGAAGTCTGTTGGATCAGTAAATCTGGAAGACAAATGGAGCAACTGTGTGTGGTTGACATACATAGGAAGAAAACAGCAGGAATTCCAGAGGATATATTGGGCAGGTTTGTGGCAGGGTTCCTTTGTTAGTGAGGGCTGAAGGGGTGGCTTCTGTGAGAAGACACCAGGAACTGCCTCCATGTTGAACAAAGTTCCAGCTGGCTCCAAGGCAGACCCACTGCTGGCTAAAGCTGAGCCCATCAGCAATATGCATGGCACCTCTGGTAATAGATTCAAGGGGGGTAAAAAAATGCTGTGCAGCCGCTGTAAGAGGGGAGTGAGAAAATGTGAAACAGCCATGCAGGCACCAGGGTCAGTGAGGATAGAGAGGGAGAAGATGCTACAGGTGCTGGAGTAGAGATTTCCCTGCAGGCCATGAAGGCAATGGTGGCATAGGCTGCTCCTGTGCAACCCATGGAGGACCACGACACAGCAGATATCCACACAGCAGCCATGGAGGACCCCATGCTGGGGCCCAGGGATGTGCCCTAAATGAAGCTGCAGCCCACAGAGAGCCTGTGCTGGAGCAGGCCCCTGGAGAGAGGAGACCCCCACTGGAGCAGTCTTCTCCTGAAGGACTGCATCCTGTGTAAAGAGCACATGAAAGAGTTGCTGAAGGAGTGTCTCCTGTGGGTGGGACATAAAATTAAAAGCAGTTACGTGGCAACCAGCAGCCAGCAGGGATGCTGAGATAGTAGCTGTGATGGATCTTCTGTAAGAAGTGGTTTGGCTGAATAGTTTATTACCCCATGTTTTTGAGAGCACGACTGTACTTACCTCAAAATTAACCAGCAGGAAATAAAATATTATTCAGCTACTAGACTGTTTCGTTATTTCTTATTACACAGCAAACTCTAGAGAACAGTCTTTACTGTATATGTTCCATTTGGATTCTCCCTGAACCATTTCAGCCAGAAATACACACCTAGCTGGAAATATTTTTAAGATATAGGAGTGGTCCAGTGTTTGAGGCACATTCTTGTAGCCTAGTCTGTGCTAGGAAATCTGTTAAGCTGGAAGCAATGTTGCTAGCATGCAGAAGAAAAAGAAAATGAGTCAGTAATTTGTTTATTCTTTTACAGATACCAGTAAATTAGCTGTTTAAGAAAGGGTTAGCCAAGTTTGGCACGAAAATCTTGTACTTTTTAAGGTCTACTGTATCTGGGTTAAAGACAGCCAATCTGTGTTTACTTGGATTGCTTTTTTGGAGGGGCATGGGGAACAAATATACACTTAGGTAGTGCTCAGTTGAGGCAATATAAGGGAAAAATGCTTCCAACACCTGGGAAGGAGGAGTATGCCACCCTGTAGATCTTAGTGTAAAACACATTCAGCTTTTCAAGCTTCGCCTCTCATTTGTATGATGACTTTGTTTTTCACCTTCTAACATTAATGGAATCTATTCTGAGGGGTTTTTTTTTGGTGTTAAAGATGTAACCTGCAATGTGCATTTGTCCTTTGTAAAGTATATAAGACCTTTATGGTATCTGTATTTATGTCTGGGGAAAGGCAAGAGGGCTGTTCATCATTTTTGTCACATTGTATATTCTGCTGTAACAACCTGTTTACATGTGACACTTAAATGCATCTAGGAAAAACTCTGCATGACTGATGTATTGTGAAGGGATAAGGGAGATTTTTGCTAAGCCCCCCAGTTGTTTCCTTGCAGCCTTCATTTCTACATTCTATCTGTAGGCCTATTCTAGATTGGTTGTATACAAAGCACTCAACAGGCTTGATTTTAAAAAACATGTATAAATTGAGGGCAAGAGAAAGTTCATACTGAGTTCATGAAGATTTGTATCAATTCTTCAGCCTTTGCTCTGCAAGTCTGTACAGTTCTTCTTTGTCAGTTTTTATCATTTTACTGTCTTTTTTCTACAGAGAATGAAATACTCATTTCCTTTCTTTGGCAAGCCTTTTAATTTATCAGGAATTCAGTGTGTTGTGACACCACTTAAAAACAATGATGTGCCTCTTCTTTGTCTGTTTCCTAGTCAGGCATTAAATTTTACTTAAGTGTGAGCTTGCATCTTGGAAGGGCTTTCATAATTTCTTTTTTGTTGTTATTTGACAGAAAAACTGTGTATTGTCAAAGAGTACAGAAGGCAAGCTAAACATAAATGTCTGTCTGTGTAGGTGGAAAGAGACTGGAGCTTTCAGTCTTGGGTCCCTCTTCTGCAGGAATGCCAGCTGGGCTCCTGTTTGTAGAGGTCTGGGGAGGTGGCCGTGAGGCCTCTGTCTGTATTCATAGTGCTTGAGAAGGGACAGACAGCTCTTGGGCCACACAAACACCTGTTCAGGCTTCTTTTGCCGTACTTATGGTAAGATTTACCTACTCCAGTTCTCTCCTTTTCTCATCTGTATTTGCTGCCTTTTGTTCACATTTCTGCTGGATTTTTTCTGCTTCTCTGCTTTCCCTTCCCCCTCTGACTCATTTCCTCTTCAGTTTTTACTTCCCTGCCAACATGCTTTTCATTTTCATTTTGCGTGTTGCCTAGAACACATTCTCCCGAGTCTTTGCTAATTCCCTTTTGATTAGCTTTTTATTTTGTGTAGAGATTACATATACAGAAAAGAATGCTTAAAATATAGAGGATTGTTGGATGACTTCCTAGCATGATCTGAAGCTTGCATTCCAGGATTTATGCATGCTACCAAAAATTGTCCTTAGGATAATGCACAGAGCTCCTGTGCTCCAAGGCACTTCACTCATGTGAACTGGGTTCTTGAATCAAATATGGTTCAGGTGAAGTGGTAATAACTTTGTGAAGAATACATATGCTCTGTTCTGAATTGTTTTGCCATGTTAAGAATGACAACTCTGTCAGTAAATGGCTAATTTAACGAGAAGAACCAGTAAGAACAGGATCCCATTTCAGAGGGCTATTGAACAGAAATAGAAAATCTTCTGAATGAAGGCTGGCATAGTTCCAGTGTTGCTACCTGCCAGGAGATAATGAAATGCAGTTTAAAAAATACTGCTATTGTTAAAGAAACACTGCAGCACAGCACCAGTATTTCAGCTTACAGAAAGGCTGATGTGTACATTACCATCAAGAATAACTGCTATTTTATGTAATCTCAGCAGTGTTACGTTAGGAGGAGCATTTAGAAAACATAGGAACTTTCTCCAAAGCGTTAACATGATTTTGGTGCCATGAACACTCATAAAACCTTCAGTGGGGTGAGAATGCCGGCAAAACCACACTCTTCACCCCCAAACAGGTGAGATTAACTAAAACTGTGAAAGGTGCAGACCTATTAGTTCCTGTTTCTACATTCTGCATTCTTGGGTGCCAAATGACTGGGTCTGCCAGCTATTTCCTTACTGTGTACAGTCTTAGCAGCAAAAACCGACTATAGAATATTTTAAGCATCTGTTCTGGAAAATCAAGATGCTTCAGTTAGAAGACATTGCAATAATTTAGAATGCAAGTAGACATTGTAATATACTTGATCAAGATAGCTATGACAGAGGACATATTTTTCTTAATTTATTGAGAGTTACAGTTACATTTCTGATTTGGTGATTTTTGGAGTTTTTTTAAAGTACATATGGTCTCCATGTACAATTGACAGATTTCCTCCTTCTCCTCCCATCCCAATTCACTTCATGCACATCCTTGACAGATACAACATTTTGTAGTTTTTTGTTTGCTGTAGCGGTTTTCCAGCCAACATTCTGTGGAGCAGCCGTGTGCCTTCAACGTCTTGTGTCAGCCCCAGGAAATCCTGTGAAGTGATTTGGCGTTTCCTGCGGGTGATGTTAAACCTTGCCCAATCTGCAGATAATCTGTAGCAGGAACTGGTCCACTGCAGATGCCAAGAAAGGCCTGGGCTCTGGCACAGCAGTCGGTAGTGTGACCATGCAGCAGCAGGGCCCTACCATGGCCTGGGTTGGCTTGGTAAAGTTGTAGGCACAGGGTTAAAGGAAGTGGGGGCTTTTCCCCCCCCACCTCTTTTCAGAACATATGAGACCACATCTGGTGTGGCCTGTCAGGTGTAAGAGAGGAAAAATTAACTGTCAGAGATTTTTTCAGTCACTGCTCAAAAAACTTGGTGCCTTAAATGCAGATCTTGTGCTTCTTAGGCTGTATGGGTTTTGTCTTAAGTTCAGAAATCTAAGTCTGAAATGCATATTGGGTCTGTCTGAAGAAGTTGGTTTTTGTTCCGTAGCTTTGCTTTCTTTGTCTTGGTGTTTCTCATCATTTGGATTATGAGGACCCCTTTGCAGAGGGACTGTTGCATTTATGAGGTTAATTGCCTGTCCTGAGGGCTGCTGGGGAAGGTGGTCATTGCTGTGGCTGATTTGCAATTATCCTGCAAAGCTCCTTTCTTCTGTGTATTTCTGTGACATTATGCTGACTATTCCTGGTTGGTCTTCTCTGGCTCTGCCAGCTGGTTCACAGTGACTCTATTGCTACATGTCTCATTCTTTAGGGTGGAATAAAATTAAAATTCTTTAGGTGGAGCGGGAGGATTTGCATCTTATTCATCTTTTCTCAAGTCTTTTTATTTAAAAGCTTTTATTGTTCTCTTGTTTCTTAGCATCGCTAGTATGGTCTGTGGAGGTTTCAGATCACTTCCCCACACCTGAAGGGATTAGCACATCCCAGGCTGCTCTCAGAAACCATGTCTTCAGTTAAGAACAACTTTCTGCATTTCGATCCTTGCAAGAGATGCCTATATCTGAACTAGTTACTAGAGGTTCCCTTTATTGACTGTGATGAAAATAGTCTTTTCCAGGGTATCATTCAGCTGGTGAGAGAAACTGCATACCTCAGTGGAGAGCATTTGGTGACAGTCATGGGTTCAAACATCTGTATTTGATCAGGTGTCATCCCAAAAGAACTAGTCCTGAGTGTTCAGTTTGTTGGTTTGGCTTTTGTGAGCCCTTAAATAGGTCACTGAATGGGTGATGAAGATACTCAAGTAAAGAGAATGTCTTTCAACTTGACCATTCCATTGAGGAAATACTGAAACATGTAGCAGGAATTGTCAGATAAGACCTTGACTGGCCTTCGTCCCAGTCTTAATGATCTCTTAAAAGTCAGTGCTGCTGAAGCATATGGATCTAAACTATGATGGCACAGCAGAGACACCTATTGCAGGAAAACATTTCTGTTATATAAAATAGCGTGTTTCATTCTGATACATATATATATATGCCAAAAATTAACTGAAAACAGCCTTTCATATATGGGAAGACTTTAAAAAAAATTGTATGGTCTGTTGCAGTACTCAAACTGATTTAGTGGTTTTTCATTATTAGGGGAGGGAAAGGACGAAATGCAAAATGCTAGTGTAGTTATCTGAACATTAAAACCATAGCTAAAGGGATCTTCTGTGCAATAAATAAACATTTTCTAATTTCAGTTTACTTTAGCACCATGAAAAAGTACTTTCTCTCCTACCCCAGGGAACTTTTTAAAGTCAGGACTTTAACTAAAAAACTACTTTCTCTTTTTACAGTATATTCACTCATCAGGCATAATTCACAGGGTAAGTGGAAAAACATGAAAGATGTGTATATTTTGATAATGTGACTGATGTTTGTGTATAAGCATGCTTATAAATATGCTTGAAATTCCATTTGTAAGTTTTCTCTGTTGGTGCCTTTGGTTTCTTCTTCAATGGGAACAAAAGGTGGCACAACTATGTCAGTGTAAGCTGGGCACTCAAGTTCCATTGAATACAGCTTAGATTGGGGGTTCCTCCATTACTTTCTGAGGTTGAGTTGTAAGTCCCCACAAGAGCAAATAGTGTCTAAATTGAGATGGATAAGAATTTTTTCTATTTTTTTTTAAATGAAGATTAAACTTAAAAACATTGTTTGGGTTTTCTTTAAATATTGTATTAGTGTTCTTAGTTTTGGGGGAACCATAGAAACTGAAATAATTGCCCAAAATTATAGAACCTTGAGAACCTCAATTTTTTTCTGAGAGAAATTAAGCATTTGATTGTTTTTGAATCCTGTCTCTGTATAAAGTCCACTTAAAATCACTTCTGCACTGTGAAGGAGTTCTGAATGATGCCCTTGTGGTACCAAGCAGCATATATTCCTCCAAAACTGCATTAGAACAGAAATTGTCCATTTTTAATAAAGTATCAGGAGCAGCACAGAAAGTGCACATTGTATAATAATTTTAAGCTGCACATGGAAACTACACAAACTGACAAAATAATGTAAGATATTTATATTTTTATATTTGCAGCTGCTGGGATCATGGGCTATACTTACCATTGCTTATCTCAATGACCCTTGAGCTCCTTGGTTTCATTATGGCTTTTTGCACCAAATTGTTTCTCTCCAAGGCCCCTCTGATCTTAAAATATCTTTGTATAAAACAGGTGGATCCCTGTTAAAAAGTTCAGAGAGAAGATACTTCTAAAGATCTTGTGTTAGAGTGTATCAAACAAAGGTTTGAAAAAGCGGAAGGAAAATGCATTTCTAACTATGTGTCTGAGTCACTGATGTTGCAATGTCATCTTAGTCCTTGCCAGTACTCTGCCCTTTGCTAAACTTTACAGCTGTGGAAGATCATTAGAAGTCCCTAAGGTGGCTTATGAGACTTAAGGAAATACTTTTTTCATGTTACAGTTCTGTTGACTTTCTTAGGGAATTGATATTTCCCCAGAAGAGAGCATAGGGTTTTATGTAATAATCTTGTTTGATTCCTTCAGTATTCCTTCTGAGTCTCATCAGGGTAAGGAACCTTTATAATGCATATTTTGATATGCAACGTATACAGTCCAGCACTATATGTGTGAATTGTTAACCTTGTGGTATTAGTATTAAATGCAACAGATTCATGTCCAAACCCCACTCATAGAAAAATGAGTTAATTCCTTCACTGGCAAGTACTTTTCCTGACTTCTAGCAGAAAAAAAACCCCAAAACTTTTCTTGGGGGGAAAATTTACTGGAAGAAAGCCAAACGTATGCAAGTTTGTGTCCTTGTTTGTGTTATTTATGACATCATTTTACCTGTTGCTGTTCAAAATAGTTACCTAAAAGCTATAAAACCAGAAAGAAAGAAGGAAAGAAAGCAAAAAAGAGCACTTTATTGTCTTTCTGTAAAATAAAAAGAGAAATAACATTCATTTAAAATTTGCTTGCAGGATCTAAAGCCTGGAAACTTGGCAGTAAATGAAGACTGTGAATTGAAGGTAAGTTATGTTTATTTGAAAAAACACTCAGATGTGTTAGAAGACAGAAGACAACAGGTGCAGCAGCTGTAGACATGCTGGCTGGTTTCAGTGTTGGGCCAGGCTTTTTGCTCTTGAATCACAATTGGCCTGTACATCTTCACAAAACAACAGGGAATTTGAATGGGGGCTTTTGTGTCCTGATGTGTAAGGACACATCAGATCTTATGGCCAAGGTTTCCTCCCTAAAAGAGACATAAGGGTTTATTGGAGTGATTCGGTTATGTGAGAATTTCAGCTTTGAATAAATAAAAAAAGTCTAATTCTACAACCTGGGAGATACAGAAAATCAAAGGTTGTGACGGGCACCCTTTATTTGAATAAAATAAAAGGTGTTGGAAAACACTACAAAAGTGGTTTTTAGCATAGAACATACAAACTATATACTTGCATGTAGCCATTGTAATGCAAGTTCTTGGTCTTTGGAGACTGACCTGAATGTTCCAGGGTCTTGTGATTTTTGAGTTTTCCTATCTAACACAAAAAAACATTGACTTCTCCTGGCTTGTAGGTGAGCAAATGGTGAATGGATCCCAGGGTGATGGGAGAAGAAAAGAGTCTAGGAAAAGCAGTTGTATATGGTTGTCTTCCCCCACACCCCCAGCTGTACAATTATATTTTGAGATGCAGGCCAGGTCTAAGTCATTCTTTCATAATACAATCTCCTGATCTGTATCTAGTAATTTAACACATTTTTTTTCTGCACACTCTCAAAGTCAGTTTATGCAGGCACAGGATCACATTGCCAGGGATAGTCCAGCTATTTTCCCCCATGTCTGTGCTCTTGGCAGCTTCCCTTGCATTAACTCCAGTGATGATGAGACTGCAGGCAAATTCGACCAGTTCCTTGAATGGGTAATTAATTAGTAGGCTATCAGTCTTATTTTTCACAATGAGCTTTCTGGCTCCCTCATCTGATCCTCTCAACTCCTACATAGGTATCAGAAAAGTGACAGTGAAAGCTGCATGAGGGGAAATCACTGCCCTTTCTGTAGTCTCAAAGTTACAAGTTATTTTTGTTACAGTTACTGAAGCAAGTTAGGAAAATCAAGTTTTTGCTGAGTCAAAGGGGAGCTATCCTTGAGGAGCTGAGGGGAGTTGGCTTATTCTTTCATAATTCACAAATTACAGAAAAGATTTTCAGACTTGCTCTGAAAATTGCTGTGGAAGTTCCAGCAGAAAAGTTGAAGATTAGAGAGTGAGAATAAAAGTTTTATATGAAGATAGTTGTTGAAATGGTACCAGGTTAATGTTAAGTACAAATAGGATACGCTTGTTCCTGAGCTTAATGAACATGTAAATGAAAATAAATCATGAAGTTAAAACATACTACACAAAAATTCTTGCTGTCATTTTCTACTTTTACAAATCTACAAAACCAAATTGTATTTTAGCTGTTTCCAACTCTACGTGTCAAAAGCCTTGGTAGATAAAATGCCTAAAAATCTGTGACAGAATAGACCATACCACACCTGGCTTTAAGCTGTTACATAAAATTTTTTTCTTCCACCTTCCCTGCTACCTTACTGGGAAAATGTAATGTGTATTGAATATGTAGAATATGTAGAATAAATTGGAAAGCCATATATAAAAGTGTATTTTGCCGCTACAAATATTTTGAGTCTAGTAAATCTTTAGTACCCAAAGAATCAGCCACAATCAAATGCATTTAACTGGTACGAATAAAAATGTCTCCCTCTGCATTCTATTCCAGTTTTTAAATTGATTGATAATCAGCAGTTAGGAGGAAAACATGGAAATGGTATTTCAAGTATGGCAATAAAGATAAGCCATAACATTTTGTGGTCTTGATTTGTGAATGAAAATATAATTTTCCTCTTTGTTAGTGCCAGGGAATGATGAAACTATCCTGAAATATTTTAGAATGTTTAGTTGCAGAGAGCATTACAAAAAGATGACTCTTGGTATAGGAATGCCCAGGTGTCCCTAGTAAAAACTCCTGCCCTGTCAATAAACACGTGCAGCCTGATTCACGTGGCAACCTGTGGCTGTTCGTGCAAATCTTCATATTTAGTTGTCTGTGTGTGACCATGATTTATCTTCAATAGAACTTTATTTACCCAAGCCTCCTACTTCTTGTTAGAAGCATGAACTTTTCCCTAAGTACAAACAGATTGTCATTCCAGGAGTGGAATTTTCTTGCTGTTGGCTGCATCTTCTGATGGTCCATACAGGTGGGCCTTCTTAAGGCAAATTTTGTAGAAGTTGACAAAAGGCCGTAACATTCATTTTTAATCTTGCTGCTGTATACATTGCTATATCCAGAGAGAAATATCTGAGAATCTTAGAAACAAGTGGAATTGTGCACAGCACTTCAAAAAAATTGCACTGATCTTGCATTTCTTACAAAAGGTTTTTCTGTAGTTGATGCTGGAGGTTGGAGAAGACTTGGTGGGACTAAGTGATGGTAATTCCCTATTCTTGTTGCAGATTTTCAGTGTGAGCTAAAGGAAGTCTTTCCTTGTATGAGTTACTCGTAAGGTAGAAATAACGATACCTTTTTACTTCAGAATTTTGTTGGAACACACACTTGAATAACTGTGCCACCTGGGATATGAGAGCGGTGGACACTGTCTAAAGTGGGTGCTGTTCTTTTAGCTGTAACTTGATACAATGGTGACTGTGGTCAGGGAATTTTTTGCATTGAATGTGTCCAGTATCTTTTAATTAATAAGTGAATAATTTATTATTTTCTTTACTGGCCTTACAACTTTTGTTGGTGCTATAGGAGTATTTAACTTGAAAAATAATTATTCAAACCTCTGTGCTACCTCTGTCTTGATTTTTAAAATGAGAACAAAACACTTCAATGAGAAAAAGATAAAAAAATAAACTACTCTGCAGATTGTTCTTTACAGTTGTAAAGAACTGTATGAACTAGATAACAAGCTGTCTGGTCTGAGTGTTCTTGTGCTTCCACTACAGATCCTGGATTTTGGATTGGCAAGGCATACAGACAGTGAGATGACTGGCTATGTGGTTACAAGGTGGTACAGAGCCCCAGAGGTCATACTTAACTGGATGCATTATACTCAGACAGGTCAGTGTCTCTTTAGAACTGTCTTAACAAAGCTAAAGCATTCACTGAATCAGGTGATATATAAACAAGACTTTGTTTCTGAAATTAATGAGAAATTGGAGGTGGAAATGACAATATAATTTTGCAAAATTTCTTTGTAGATAAATTGCAGGTAATCATGTGGTGGTGAGTTTAGTGGTTTTTTATATATGTTTTCTGAGAGTAACAGAAAGTGCCAAGGTGATTAGAAAAAAATTATTTAAATTGTACAAATGTGACGGTCTGGTCTCTGTTCTTGTGTTCCTGTAAAGGTGTGCTGATTTTAACTCAGACAGGGGAAAATGGCTAATGGAGGGAATTCAAATAACACTAAGATAACTATGGAAGTTTTTAAAGCATTGAAAATTTACTTCCTATGTGCATCTGCCTGTTACTGAGAAACTCATTCTGCATATTATGAGAGTATCTCCAGTTTGCTCATTAGAAAGTCTGGTAGTTTTACTTGTGCTGTTCATCATACTTGGCAAGGCAAACATTTATTTTATAGCAGACTAGAAAGGTAATTGTTATACTTCTTTAAAATATGTTTTAAATTAAATTTTATGCACATTTAAATGGACAAGTTAATGTGCCTCTTGGTCTTTTTTTCAGTTGACATCTGGTCTGTGGGCTGTATAATGGCTGAGATGATAACGGGGAGACCTCTGTTCAAGGGAAATGATCGTATCCTTCAGTGAATTTATGATACTGATGTAAGAAAATTATGAGAGGTTCTTATGTGATACAGTAAGTGTTCAAAAACTGATGAGTGTAGATTGATATTAAAATTGCTTGCACTTTCCTCATTAAATCATTATTTCATATCTGTACCACTTTTGCACACATGCCAATTAAAATTTGTATTACTCATTTTTTTCAGTATAAGTGATCTTTGAGTCACATCTCAAATCATCAAGTAAAAGGCTCTGTGATAGTAGAAAAGCCATATTTTTTTTTTAGTGCATGCAAGACATGTGCTGATTGTTCAGATACTCTAATACTTTTTGACTGATTTTTGTCCAAAAATACAGAACAGGCCTAATAATATTAGAAAATTTTGCAGATGATTCAATTATGTGTTCTCAAATTATAGGATATTTTCTTTGCGTTTTCTAAGAAAAATGGAGAACTTTCATCTTTTATAAATCTTCTGTCCAGTCATTGAATTAAGATTTTTACATTATTCTCCAACAGCAAAGAACTGCATTATTTTTGCAGGATGCTTAGTTTTGTAGTGGTAAAAGAATTTGTTCCTTATTTCTGGTATTCAGATCTGGACCAGCTCACAGAAATAATGAAAATAACAGGTACACCAACGCAAGATTTTGTTCAAAAATTGCACAGTCAAGATGTGAGTATTCTGCTTTGTCAGTTGGTTTTACACGCGTTAATTTTACTTTAAGTCATGCTCAGTTCTTAGGCTGAGATAATATGTATTGACTACTGATATGGTCCCTAATGGTCCCTCTCTGCCTTGAAATGCTTTGTGCACCCACAATAGCTACTGGAGATGGGAGGACAAACAACAGAAAATTATCAGAACATTATTTAAATATTTCAAAATTCCAGTGTTTACTGTATAAACAGCTGAGCTGATGTATTGCAACTTGTATTGTAAAGGTACTGAAAGCATGAAGATATTCAGAAAACCCAGTTGTTTGCAAATGTCTCTTTCCTGTTATGTTGGTGTCCTTCTAGAATCCTGAAGCCCTTACTATAAAGAACCTAAATTTATTCATTAGACTAACTGTACAATTTAAATATTAAGGAATTACTGTATAAGGTTCATTTCTAGAGACTGCTGTAAACTCGCTATGACAGTCTTTCAGATAATTCATACATATTTATTTGAATAAATATATTACAAATTGAGCACTAGTAATTAAAGATTTGCATTGTAATTTCTAAATCATGGTTTTTAAGCTTGATTTAAAAAAAAAAACATTCAGGAAGAAGGTGAATATCATCAGAAAAAATGCATTTGTACAACAGGCTGTCAAAATACTGCTGAGTTACCTATTAAGCATATAGTTAATGTCACATTACAAAGCTGGCAAAGATCTAATTTAATATCCATGTTTCTTTTAAGGCAAAAAACTATATCAAAAGCCTCCCAAAAGTCCAGAAGAAAGATTTTGCGTCCATCTTGAAGTATGCAAATCCTTTGGGTAAGACGTTTGTGTGGATGTTCACAGCTTGTTCTTGTGTTTGCATTGGAGGCAGCTGCAGTATCAGTCCTGTGACAGGTGATGTGATGGTTCTTGTGCTATTCTGTCTCTTGCTTTCCATAATTCATTGTTTTGATCATAGCGATTGAACTTTGCCAAGTTTAAACCCTGCCAGGAATCAGTTGCTTCTTAGAAGCATCAAAAAAAAAAAAGTATTTTGTGGTTTGGGTTTCAATCTAGCACCTGCTTATTGGTTTTACTTGGGCAGTTTTCTCAAGAGCCCTGGCAGATTAAGTATATGTAATAAAATTTTCTCTGTACTGTATTTGAACTATAATTCTGAAAGCTCAATCTGATCTGCAGTTGGAATACAAGAAAATGGAAAGCTGACATTTAGTAATGGAATTAATACATTCTGAGAAACATCTGTGCATTCCTGAGAAGCACTGGCTTGGAGTTGATAGATCTAAACAGCCAGAAGAGCATACCAAGTGTGCATAACTGTGACATGACCTGAGGCAGCCAGATATCTGAAATGACTCTCCCTAAGCATTATCAATTCCCCAATGACCTAAACACTCCCAAAGCCAGTTTTATTAGAATATTAATTAGGATAATTGAGTTTTCTCAATTTAAGAAGTTAAAATTTTAGGTTCAGATACAGTAGAAATAAATCTGATTAATAAAAAACTTACTGCATGGTTAGTTCAGTGACCTTCTCAGCTACAGCAAGCTACACATTTCTATTTAGTTTTTAGGATGTCTCTCCTTATCATTTCTGTGGCCGTCTGACTGCTTCTGGTCTGGGATAGGAGTTTAAAGAGAACGTACAACATGGCAAGCAGGAGTTGAACCATCCTGTCCCACACTTCTGCCTCTACTTCCTTTCAGCTGCTCCAAACCCAAGAACATCCTTTCAGGATAGAAAAACAGAAAATAAACGAATCATTCATCATACCTGTTTACACTAGTAGATTTTCACAGTCTAGCAATGGACCTGATCCAAAATCCACAGGGGGGAAACACGAAATTCTAATGGATTGTTTTGGCTGAGTTAAAACCACATAGCATATAAAGTGAGCTCAGATGCCAAGCATGGACAACTGACTTGTCTTAGTGAACTTCAAAGTGTACTTGGGTTTGGATTTGGTGACACAGAGCACAGTTCTTGTTAGCTGTTCTCCTGTTCATTCAGCTGCTGTCAGGGGGTGATGTACCTTAGAACCACCATGAGTGGCAGTGATAAAGACACCTGGGAAAGTCCCAAGCACAGTGGTCCTGGAGCAGAAGCTGAGAAGTCATTAGCTGAGATGTTTTCTGTATTGCATACTGAAGCAACAGAACACCTCTGCATAGCATCAGGCTTTGTACACATCCCAGCTTGCTCACAATGCTGTCATGCAAAGGGACTGCACTGGCTATAAATGGACGCCAGTGATTCTGCTTTATAACTCCATGTATTTATTTGAAATATCTCCAGGGCAATATTACTGTGTACAAGTGGAATCGGGTGCATGATTTGAATACACTGTTGGTTTTCTGTTCAATAGCTGTAAACCTTTTGGAGAAGATGCTGGTGCTGGATGCAGAGAAGCGAGTCACAGCAGCTGAGGCTTTGATGCATCCTTACTTTGAACCAATTCATGATCCTGAGGAAGAAATTGAAGCTGAGAAATATGACGACACATTTGATAACATGGATCTTCCACTAGATGAGTGGAAGCGTGAGTTTAATTTTGTGATATTTTCAAAACTAACCAGATTGAAAGGCCATGCAGAAATAAAAATGTTCCCCTTTACAAATTAACTTCTCTGCTTTTGATTGAACAGAGTAAATAGACAGCACTAAGAAAAAGAAACACTACTGGTAAGCCAGTGTTCCTTTTCTCAAGTCTTTGTGTAAGGATCTCCAAAGGTTTCTTCTCTGTTTCCTAACAGAAGCTGTCCTCCATTTCCTTAATGTTTCTGTCCTCCCATCTTCTGCAACATAGAAAAGAAACCATTTCTCTAACATGCCTTCCAGTAGATAGGGCAGGTGAACAGATTGACTGTTGCCTCTATAGGACTGCAGTGGTTGCTGGCCTTAAAGTTAGATTCTCTGAGAGAAAAATATATCTGTGTCAGCAGAGATTTAAGTATAATCTTATTTTCATCTAAGGTCAGAGGTTTGCATGTTGGCTTTTAAGTGAGGACCTGACTTTTAAATCTAATGTGCTCAGTAGCTCTTGCTGAGAATATTGCCCACTATACTCAAAAGTCAGCGCTCGCATCCCTTTAAAAGCACCTGTACCATTTCAGTATTGGGCTACTTTTTCAAATCTGAAATGGTGGAAAAATGATCCTTGATTCCCGTGCTTTTTGTACTCTCCCTCTCTTTTTGCCTGAAGAGGTCTCTCTCTTCCTGAGCTAGATCAGAGCCCAGCCGTGCTGAAGTTGTACCTTGCTCATTCATGTTTGTGCAGCTCCTTTTCTTGTTGGACCATACCAGTGCTACGTCTGTTCTGTTGTTTTGCAGGCATTACATATAAAGAAATATTGAACTTCAAGCCACCACAGACATTGGACTCAAAGGAGACAGCAGTGTAATTGTATGGCTCAGTATTTTCAGAACTCTGAGGAAGGCAGAAAAGTTGTAAATGTTTGTGACATTTCAGGTGCATAAAACCTTTTATAAATAAACTCTTATGTGACCTGTTTCATCTGCACTGTAAGAAAGAGCAATGTCCTTCACTCTGCATGCAGAAGTTGGTGCCTTTGGGAGTAGCATCTCAAAAATATCCAGAAGCTTATTTCTGCCTACAGCTTCTTCCTTCTGCACAAAATGACTCAGACTGCAATAACCTGATGCTGTCATCAAAAGAGCAGGCCTAATTCTTCAACTCAGAGATCAGAAGAGTACAAGTTACCACCCCAAGCAAGTTGGAAACACAGTATGTCAGAGATGTGCTGGGACTGCTCTCGAAGGCCACTGAACCGTCTTGAGTGCAAGAAGTATTCATGTGACTTCCTCTGGAATATTTCACTTTGCTGAGATGCCTGGGAAGGCTAATGATCTTCTGTTACCTCAGGTATTGCACTGGGTAGCAGAGACACAGCCCAAATGAATGCCTGCCTCTCTTGTCCTGTGTGAGTGGAAGAGAACCTCAGAAGTGTCACTGTCCTAGATTTTTTTCAAAGTAACCAGCATAGCAGGACAAGATTTCATAAACTCACTTGGTGAACAGTCACTGGACATATAATCGCTGTATAATATTTTTCTCTAAATACAGTGCATTTTCTTTGTATAGTAGACTAGGGATCAATGATTTCCAGGGAGAAATTCTTCAGATTTTCTAAAATTTTGTAAGCTCTCTAACATCTTAGTATTGAAATTATCTTGGACAATGTACTGGTTATAGAATCAGCAGTGCTGATTTTAAAAATAAAGCTGCATGTGGGTCACTGTATAGAAAATGAAATAAGGACCAAAATGACACACTGCAGCTCTTTGTCAGGAATACCTGCAGCAAGCTGTTCTTCTCACAGTGTACAAAGCTGTTACCGGGTAAAGAATAATAATTATTCCTATTTTTTACCCTTTTGAACTCATATTACTTGGAAAAACCTTCAGACCTTCTATTGAGAGGTACCTTAGCAGAAGGAGTCAGCTTCCTGATGGGATAGATTGGTTAGATGCTTCATGAGTTCCTCTTACTGTCCTGTTACTGTATTTTCCTAGGTGCTTTGTTTGTAAGGGTGTCTGAGAGGTAGAAAAAAGAATTGGCAAATCTCTGTGAAGAATTCCTGTGTGAAATTGCGTGTCTTTCTTAAAGGTAGTGTCTTTACAAATGACTGTTTGGATGTTGGTTATTCCCAGTGTAATACACTGTGGTGTGTTACTACTGAGTGAAATGAATGTGAAAGAAGACATTTGATCTTAGCAGGTAGTAACTGGAAAAAAAGAAGAAATTACTTGGGTGTTTTTTGCTTTAATATCCAATATAAACCATAAGTTTAATAAAGGCACAGTTACTCTTTCTTTCAATGAATGTTTGAATTAAACACCTGTAAATATTAGCATTTGTTTAAAAATTGTTTGTGGCGAGCGTTGATTAGCTGAGGTGGACACCTAGAGAGACTAAATAGCAACAGAAACCTTAAATTCGTGCATTTGACAAGTCATTAAAAACTACAGTTTCAGGAATGCATGAAACAAAGGCAGAGAACATGAATTGAATCAAAACGTTTTTCCAAACTGCAGGTTCCTCACAGAGGAAGGCACACTTAAGAGTCATACCCCATTTTGCACTATGGACTTTCTGCTTGGTCTACACTTCTATGTTTAATAGAAACTTTATTTTTTACAGAATAGATGTTTTCTCTTAGGATCATGCTCTGTCATCCTCTTAAAATTCATGGGAGAAAAGTGCCTATTGGAATTAGTGGTGTTGATAGACCCAGTCAATGCGAAATGAAAAATGTCAAACACTTACTTGAAAATGCTGCCTCTGTATTTTAAGTGGATTTCAACATGTAGAAAATGGGTAAAGTCTGGAGATTATGCAGATGGCTCAAATGTTAGTCAGACTTGGAGGGAGCATTTTTTTAATTGAAAAACTGCTTTGCATTTTCTTCCTAAAGGCCAGCATTTCAGTGGGCATTTCCACAAAGTCGAGCCCTAAAATCCTCCATTGGCTGACGTGAACTTTGCCCTCTCTTAATTTTTACTTAGCATTGGAGAAGCAGCCAGCACACATGAGAAAGACATAAGAAGATAATGATAGTTTTTCTTGCTAGTGGAGAAATACAGAACTCTTAAAATAACTGAAGACCTTGATGCGTCAGCAAAGACAGAAGTACTGCTGTGCCGTCAGCAAACGGCAAAGGCAACATCAAGTTGGTCAAGAAGTTTCTCTGTATTGAATTCTGCAGAAATGGCTCCAAATGACAGTAGAGATCATTAAAAGAACTGTGAGGTGAAAGCAGAAATACTTTGCAGTGGAAGCAGCTGCTACTCCAGAGAGACAACAGTTCCTGTGTTTTTATTTCCTATTCCTACTGGTGCTATGCAACTCAGGTATAAGAACCCAATTTCTGTTTGCCTTAAAAGAGAAATGTAAATACATTCTGCATGTACATGAAATGTGTTGTGACAAATAAAGGTTGGGAGTTTGTTTTTTACACAATAATGGTCTTATTTTCCCCATATGTATTCCCAAATGTGTAGCCAGTACTGAAAATACTACTTTCGGTAAAGGGTACTGTATGAAGTAGGGTATGAAAGGGTATATATGAAAGGGTACCTACTATTATTGTAGGTACATTTCATGTACCTACAATATATTGTACAATATTTCATGTACCTTACAATACCTACATGTAATATTAGCTGCTGATGTAGTTTCTTTTGGAAGTTAGTCAGACCACAGATGCTAATCTTTCTCTCATTTTCCAGACTTGGAGTTGCCACAGAGCTGATCTGACTGTACTACTCTCACAAAATTATTTCTTAACAGCTTCTTGGATTTCACCAGGTATCTCTGCTTTGTTCTGAAGGACAGAATTTTGGTCCTTAAATGCAGTTGCATTTCTCAGCCTGATTTTAAAAGCCGAAGTCCGATTAGTCATGAAGCATATACATCTTTGAGTTGGACTGGGAAGTTTGAGTTAACAGTATTCCAAAAGGATATATGGGTCTCATGTGTTCCCTGACTTTTAGAGCAAGATTGTCCCCTCAAGTATTAGTCTTTGTTGCATTGAAGATTCACCAGATGTTGAATTTTGATAATGTGTTATTGTGGGCCAGATGTGGTTCACAACTCCCTTTCTTGATTATTTTCTCTTTCTTTAAATAGGGTATTACTGAGGTGCATGCTGATGTGTCCTGCAAAATGTGCTCAAAAGATGCACTTTGTTCTTGATTTGGAATTACTGGGCATATGAGCTGGGTGGGATTCTTTGAATTTCCTGCTTTCTGATCTGCTGTTCTAAAACAAATACCAGATGCTTCAGTTCTGTTTCAGCTAAGGTTGTCAGAGAATGAAGCATCTGTTAGATGCTGTCATTCACTGGATCTTGGTATAAAATAGCCATGTATTTTGATGGTCCCTGCAGTGCACAGAAAATAATAGGGGCTCAAAACACCTGCTGTCTCTGCTGATTAATTCTCCATCTCCTGCATACACTGGGGGCAACTGGTTGTATAAATCAAACAATACCAGAAGCAGTTTCATGCACAGCCACCCTTAAAATCTCCTCCTAAGTCTTCATACAAATTCAGAAGCCTGAGTTGGAGAAAGATGAAGGGAGGAGGACTTCCATCATACAGACACTCTTTGAAACTTCGTGGACTACCACTTAATGAGCAGCTCTTGTGCACATATCGTTTGCAGCCTGTGGAATAGTAACATGTGAAAACTGCTTTTCACTTAGCAACCACCTGCAGCTCTGAGGCATGGGACTGATATATACTTTTTAGCTACCAGGAACAGCATCCACAAGGTGAGTAGGGACAAGGAAAGTGTTTTAATGATTCATCATTTTTGTCTGCTGCTGTTTTGCTCTGTAATGGGAGCTCCTTTATGCTTAACCTTGTTAGTCTTACAAGCAGGAGTTTTCTAGTTCATGGTCTGCTTCATCAGTAAGCAGTGAGGTGCATTTTCCAGCAAAGTTAGAGTGATCCAGGCGTGCAGCTCTCACGTCTTCCATTGAAGCATTTTGAATATGCTGTTATCTTTGAGAAGCAAAAGAGACTGCCAGTGAAACAAAATGCAAGGAAAGAAATTACTCAGGTCCTGTTTGAGAATGCTCTCAGTTTTGCCACGCAGCGTCCTGGGAGCATGTGCTCCTAGGGAGCAGGTAAATTCTCCTGCTGTGTTTGCATGGTGCCAGCAGCCGTGAGGCATATGTCAGAGTGACACTCGAAATACCAACACAAGACTGGCCCCTAATCCAGTTCAGTCTGATACTAATAGGAAATTCATTATAACATTATTATATCACAGCTGATAACAGTAAAATTGTACTGCTCAGAAAACCATGCACATTTAGTCCGCAGGAGCCTGGGCCACGGCTTTTTAGCTTTTCTTTAGTCATTTTTAAAGTCCCATTTATACATGATAGTTCCTGCTGCCAAGTAGTACCACTTAGGCATATGCCCAGACATTTTGCTGTTCACATTTTTGGGTTTGAGTCAAGTTTGACTTTTTCCCAAAAATGATAGTGCATTACTGTAAGGAGAAAAAACACAGCTGAGAAATGTAATCAGAAAAACATTAACTCAAGTTTTCTCTGAAGCAATAGATCCAGCAAAGTGCTGCAGGCATGGTTCATTTACTAGCACTGACATGGCCACAGAGCCAACAGTGCCTGGAAAATTGTGCTCAGCCAAGCAGATGGGTGCATATGGCTGTCATCTCTTTTCTGTTCTCCAGCCATAAAAGAGTAACAATGCAGCCTTTGTGAAGCAGTTGTTTGGGAAAGCCTGATGGTGAGCTCTGCTGTAAGGGTTGTCAGAGCATCCACAGGAGGTCGCAAAGCTTGGGCTGCTGGGACTGGGGGCCAGCTCAGAGCTAGTGCAGCCAAGGCCCCTTTCCCATAGTGACCTTGGGGGAAGGCTCCCAGGCACTGTGGGGCCAAACCCTGATGGGGTGAGCTGCTTCCAAGGCTCTTGCTTTGGCCCAGCCTGAGATGCAGCTCCTCACCGCCCCACAGCTGTGTCCCTGGCCATGGGTCCCACCAAACCACCTCCACTTGGAGGCTGATGTCCCAGTCTGGCCTGTCCCCATCCCCAGGGAGGTGCCCCACACCCAGGGCTCGGGTTGTCCCCAGTTGCTCCCTGCCATCTGCCCTGACCTAGATACAGTGGTTTACATCAAATTAGGGTCAAGTTAAAAAGGATTTGTTGGCAGTGCTCCATAGTAAATTGAATGAATACCTATTTCTGTGCCATTGGCAGAGCTACTGTAAGTTGCTGTGACTCTCCATTTGGACTAAGTATCATGACAACATCATTAATGAAGTTTTTCATACATTATACATTTGTGGAAAAGGTAATGATTAGATAGGAAAGAAAATTTCTGCAAGAGAGCACAGATTTCCTTTAAAGAAAGAAAAGACAATGCAGGAAGATTTTTTTGAAGGCATTACTAATATTGTAAATAAACAATCAGGCTCATCAGGGAAGTAAAACCACAGTAGTGAGAATATTGTGAACGCTGAGATCGAGTCCTGCCTGCTAGCAGAGTAGGAGGGCTAAGTCATCAGGCATACATATAAACTCCAGGTCTCATGTCACCTTACAGACTTTAAACATGACTCCCCATATGGCTCTCAAGCACTCTGGTAATGCTTTACGTTCAGGCTGCTGAATTTTCAGAATAGATGTGAAACTATGGCCATACAAAAATGAGTGAATATTTGGAGACTCAATGACACGACTGTGATTCTCTTAATAACCAGCTCACTATAACTATAATTACTTTATCTACTCAGTATTGCCATTGCAAGTCTTTAAAACAGAACATTAACTGTATTTCCTTAGGTTTCTCAATGGGTTTTATGGCCTTTTATGCTTTATGGCTGGCTTAGTGGTTTTGATCACCTGGATTTGATATTATTAACATTATGAACTTGCTGCATGTCTTCCAGCTTTTGAATTTCTTTCCATAACTAGTGTTTGGTATCATTAGAGTAGTTTGAGACATAAATTTATGTACAGGGAAAATTCCTGTTATGCTGTAACCTCAGATCTTAGCAGTGGGGTAAGCATGACTTCCCATGAGAAAATGCTCAGGAAAGGTTGAAGGGCTGAGCCAAGCAACCAGAGAGCATCACTCTGTCCCAGACACTGGCTTGCCTTAATGTACCCAGTTCATACTGATAGATGCCTGAGGGCTCCCTTAGGGTTAATAAAATCTTCTCTACTATGGTGATGTGACATCATCAGCTGGTTCATGCATCCTTTTCGACCAGCTAGGAGTTTTAAAGAAGACTAGATCTCTCTCTTCTTGTCCAGAAATGTCAGACCTTAGTAAACATGGGCATGACAGTAGGGCTGGTTGTGAAGGGCCTGTACCACAAATGGTCCTTTTCTCTTGGAAAGGAGAAAAACAACAACTTGGAAGTAGGCAGAATCTGAAGCACTAATTCCCTTCATTTTTCTGTGTTAGTTTTATCTACTCAAGCAGTGTTCTAACCAAGCAAATCAAATACTGCTAATCTGCAAAGAAAGAAGTAGCCAAGTGAATGTCCTCACACGTGTGGACACAGACCCAAGCTGGTTTCTCCCACCGGAGTGTTGGGACGGAATGGCTGTGTAAGGACTTCAGTAAGCACAGGGACAGAAGTTGCTCGTTGCTTTTGAAGATTAGCACATCCATCTGCAGCATCCCTTGCTGAAATCAAGATGTTAGCATGAGGTTGCTTTACTGAGCCAACTCTAAGGCAGGGAAAGTACCTCCCATAATGAATGCTTTTCAATATCATGGACCAAAACCAAACATTTTATGGAACATCCTGAAAGATAATTCACCAAAAGGAGTGAAACAGTGGCCTGTGTGTGTTGGCCACCTTTGTCAGTTTTGCTCTCATAAAGGTCTGCCATGAGACACTGACATCAATAGGATGTATTCTAACACTCAGCATAAGCAAAACAGGCAGAATCTTGGCTTTCAGGGTATAGTCATGGATTATGGAAACTGCATTTGTCTTCCTTGGGTACAGAATCTGTCAGTAATTCCAGTACCTGTTTCATTTTGCTAGAATATCAGGGAGAAAAATGCTACTCAGTACGAAGAGAAACACATAGCATTTTCTCTGGATGTTTCTAAAAGTAGTTTTCTCTCTCACCAAACAATCCAAAGGTCTCCTGTCCTAATACATTTAACATTAGTAATGCTGCAGTAGAGATGAAGATGTGACAAGGCTTATGGGGAGTGGCAATAGCTTTTATCACTTTTATCAGACAGATGTAAGAGCGGAGGAAAAAAGCTAAGGAAGCTGTCAGGCAAACATGCTCCTTTTATGGTGTGAAACTAGAGCTGCAATCACAAATCCTTTTTCTCTGGATGCTCCAGAGTCTAATTTCAAAGTATCTTCCCCTCTAAACTATTTGCTCCTCTATGGTTTCCATAATGAAAGGAATCTCCTGTGGAGACAGTTATGAATCTTTGATCACTGCAACCAGCATGAAACCCTTGATGCTATTTAGAGAATGAAAATGGATCCTAAGACCAAAAAAACCCACCAGCCTCTCCTGTCTAACCTTAAATTTAATTATTTCTCTGGTTGTGCCTCCCTGAGCTTCATATACTGATTAGAAGCGAACCATAGTTTTAGAGATCATTTAGGTACTACTTGATTTTGAGCTATTTCTAAATGATTGCTCTACATTTTTTTTATTTACTCAGTTCTTCCTGTTGTGTAGCCGTTTAGGATGGATTCACCTATTTAATTTCCCAGTAGCTCCACCAGAAGACAATGGTTGCCCTGGAATGAAGGCAAAGGGCTGTGAAGACCAAGTGACATAACATTTCACAGGCGGGCCCCACAGTCTGCACCCAGATTAGCAAATGCGCGCTGAAGTCTCGGACCCTCTGATCCTGGCCTGCTGGCTCAGGGGCTCTGCCCAGGTATTGAAATCCAAATAGAGTTTAATCATTAGGGTGGAGACTCCTTTATCAGGGAATTTCTCATTGAGATAGGATAATAGAAACCAAGTGTCTTTGATGTCAACAGAGGCAATGTGTGCAACACAAGCCACCACAGAGAAAGGGAAGGAGCCTGCCATCTGCTCCAAGGCTCAGAGGAAAAGAAGACCTTTTTTCTTCCCCATCTGTTTGCATAGCATATTGCATCTATGCTTTCTGTTTAAAGACTGATTTGTGGTTTGTGTGGGTTATGTTTTGTTTTGTTTTGTTTTGTTTTTAATTGAATTCCCCCTCCCTTGCAAGGGATTTAAAGTTTTTCATGAATATTGATGGGGCTGTCCCACAAAACAGACAGGAGGGGATGAAGCGGTCAATTCTGTAACTCTCAGGTCTGCTGTGTGAATGGTTGTGGCAATATGAATCTTCTTTACAGGAACAACTGCTGAAGTTTTACAGATTTTGCAGGCCCAGCATCACAGTGTTACAGGAAGGCACTATGCATTCACCATTAAAGTGCATATAAAAAGATTTAGTAAGTATACAAGGTGCAGAATCTACTTACTTTTACAAAACTGTTCTAGATGTCTTCTCAGACAGACAAAAAGACTTACACACTACAGAGATACCATCCCTGTATGATAACAGAGAGAAAATCATAAAGTAGCGTCTGTGAAGTCATTATCACATTTGAAGTCTAGACCTGCCTGTGATGATCCACCTAATGCCTGGCATGGACCTTCCAGTCCTCTGCCACAGTGCTGCGCTCCTGCTCTCTCTTCAATTCTTCACTCCTCACACAGAGGCGAGATTTGGCTAAGCATTTGTAGTCAAAACATGTTACACAAAAGGCCGGTTGCTTCATTAATTGAACTTTGAAAAATATTTTGAGTTCCTTGATTTATGAGGAATACTGAAGAAAAGTAGATTAGTGGCAGCTGCAATAGCAAGTGCGTCTTTTGTCAGGATAGGAAGGTGCCTTAAAGGCTCCAAAAGGCTCTCTTTTGTGGTCATCCTAGTCCAAAAGGTGTGTGTAAGGTAATACCTACATTGGGAGAGTGAAAAAAAAGTAAAATATTCACACTGTCAGTGAGTACTCCTTAGCCTTTGAGCACATAGTTCATGGCGCAGAACAGAAAAGAACTATTCCCATCAAATATTTGTATAGCTGTCAGGTAAGAACTATATGCCATACCCTGACACACTGATTTGTGAAGCAGTTACTCTTGTAATTTGTAATTGCCACAGTTAAAAATGCATTTTTTCAGAATCCCAAGAAGTTTTCGAATATTGTTTTGTATAGAGTTCAGTATGCACCTCTGTACTTGGATGAAAAGTTTCCAAATGTTTTTAGTTAAAAAGCCCAAAATAATAAATCTCTTTCCCAAACTACATTCACATAGAAACCTAAAGCTAGGATTTATCCAAAAAATGTATTTTCTTTGTGAAATTCTAAAATTCCATTCTACAGCCTTAAAAACAATATAAATCATGCTTTGGAGAGAAAATTGTAACCAAAAAAAAGCTGCCAGGATTCTAATGATAAGAATCCCAAATTCATGTCCAGGGTGTAACTTTCGCTATTTCTTGACAAGTCTTTGGTTTCACCAAAAATATTTGCAACAGGAACATTTGCTTTGATTATTTATATTTAAATACATATTCAGTGTCTGGAATGAGATTATGTTTTACCATCAAGGTGTGCCAGAGTAGGTTTACACTGGATATGAAAAAATATTTCTTCATGGAAAGGGTTATCAAGCATTGGAACAGGCTGCCCAGGGAAGTGGTTGAGTCACATTCCCTGGGAATATTAAAAAGATGTGTAGATGTGACATTTAGGGGTGTGGTGTAGTGGGACTTTGCCGTGTTAGGTTTACGGCTGGACTTGGTGGTCTTAAAGATTTTTTCCAGCCTAAAAAATTTTATGAATCTATGACATTATTCAAGAAACAAAATTATGCAAATGCGAGAGGGAATCCTGCCTAGAGAAGATTTGGCTGTAATATCTAATTCAGATATTTGAAGCACATCTATGTATTTGTGAAATGTTACAGAAATTATTTAAATTTTGCTTATTCAACAAAGAATTTAGGCTGAAGTTTGCCTTTTAAACAGGGGCTTCAGGTCTGCTGCTTCCCATGGTGTTAAAGTGAAGCATGCCTGGCCTGCCATGTGTTGTGAAAATTTCAGATGCCAAGAGCATTTCCTGCGGGTGGCTGGGATACAGAGAAGTTAAATGCGAAATACTGCCAAGCGACTTAAAAGGGATGGGCTCCAGGCGTGCTGGAGTCAGCAGAGCACTCTCCCGGGGTTTTACTTGCTTAACTGATAGAGCTATCTCTAGTGGCAGCTAGAAGCCAGACACAATTTTCAAGACTTAATGTGTTTCTGTCTTATCTTGATGATCAGTGGTTGGCTGCAGACCACAGACAAAGAACGACTCGGGAGGCGGAATAGACAAGGTGACGATGTTTACTTTCTCAATGGACTACAAATAGTTGTATGTAATGTTTACTTGTAGTCCAAACAGCTGTTGCCCTGTCTCCCTATGAAAGAGTTCGAGTCTACTTGTATTCCCTTCTGTTCACAGAGGTTTAGAAACAATTCAGTGAGCTCTGTGCTTAACTTCACTTTTTATTTCATTTGGAGCTGCTTGTGACAGACAATACACGACGGGGCTCAGCTATGATAGAAATTTGATAGAGGGAAAACCAGCATCAGCCCAGTTGCCAAAAGACTTCAAAACTGCCTAAGTCTAAAAGAAAAGAGGAGTTTTTCTGTAGAGCAAAAATTGTGCCTGAAATACATGATACTCCATTTGTCAAATAGTCCTTTTTCACAAAATTAAATCAAAGCAAAACCAAATTGAAATTCAGTAAAACCAACTCAAGACGAAAAAGAAAGGCAGTATTAGCCAAAGCAGGAAACCAATACCAACCAAGGAATAAAAATATCCTAAAACATTTTATTTTTTACCTGGCGGAAGACAGAGAAGAGTGGCTATTACTACTGTCTGTTTGTGGAAGGTGCTCATCTTGTACAAGATCAATAGTGTAAAACCCTAAATTCAGACAGACTGTATTTTGCTCCCACCTGAAAGCCATTATTTGGAATTTGCTTACCCCTGGAGCAAAACCAACAACACTATTGATCCTGCCATGGTTTTTATGGCTGAAAAACAAAATTCCACTTTCTTAACAACAACCATGCCAGTGTTTCCTTCCTCCTTTCAGCCACCTTGAAAGCAAACAGCTTCACACAACATTTAACCAATGTGGTGTTCACCATAAGGCCCTGACGTGCAGCACACAGGACATGGCCTAAATGCAATTTTGTGAGTATGCCACTAGTAAGTCAGTATGGGATTTCAGTTCTTCCTCTATAATCACTTTACACAAATTATCCTGCTCTGCAGTGACAAAAATGTTGCTGGGCAGGACCTCCAAAAGCTGAATGGGTCAATGAACATTGCGATGTCAAAGCTCAGATTTGTATGCCTGTGTTAGCTGCTAGCTGGTTAGCAAGTCACCTCATCTTCTTGTGTCCTTTTTTTGTCCTGACTGACTTGGCCTGCTTAGAAAATGCCACTTACCCAGTTTTTGTATATAGTATTCAGCACCCTTGTGCTTTGAGTGATAC
The DNA here is from genome assembly GCA_013397975.1 of Machaerirhynchus nigripectus. Lineage (NCBI taxonomy): Eukaryota > Metazoa > Chordata > Aves > Passeriformes > Dicruridae > Machaerirhynchus > Machaerirhynchus nigripectus. Next base: position 49,958 of record VZRQ01004230.1, on the reverse strand, counting down.
TCTTGGGATCTGTGTGGGTATTTACGTGCCTCCTCCCCACTCTTGCAGCATCTAAACACTTCGTATTTGAACACGTTTAACTCCAGCATCCCCCCAGCATTGTTAACCAGGACAATCTGTGTGTGCAGTGCAGCAGGGTTAAAGATTCCAGAAGAAATGTGGCAGAGTCAGAAACTAAGTCTGGATCACCCAAAGCATCGAATTTCTCTTTCACTATTAAAACAAACTTTCAGTTAATGGACTGACAGTAAAAAGGGTGGCACTGAGCATGCCAAAGCAGTGAACCTGTAACAGTTTCCACCACAGACTTTTAAGGAAATACAATATTTCTGTCCTTTAAAATTTGAAGCAATGCTGAAGCTGCTGTCACAAATAAATTAATGAGGCCTTTTCAGAGGCATTCAAAGGCATCCATGACTCTATCTCTGCTGTTTTACAGATACCATATGTGGCCTAATTATCTTTTTAGTAAAGCAAAGGAAATGTTATGAAGTCAATCCTGCCCTGCAGAGTAAAGATGTTAGTCCAGCAAAGCTTTCATCAGAGCAAGAACCACCTCTCCCCTGCCTCCTTTTGCCACTCGGGGTGCATGGTCACAAGCTTTGATCTTTGTCTGGGAGCCTTGCATCTCTGCAATTGACTCCAGATAAAAATTACTCCAGTCAAATATTGCAACAAATGTTCAGATTAAAACCAAAAATCCCTGCATCTGCAAATTTGCTCTCAACCCCCTGCTTTCTTTGAAGAAAATGTCAATCCTGTTTCTCACTGGGCTCTGATGGGTGGCTCCTGGCTAATCTCTGTCTGTCTCCCTGGTAACAATCAAAGGAGAGGACACAGAGGTGAGCAGGGAGCGAGCCTCCAGCCACTGCTCCTCTTATCGTGGTCCATCAGCAGGTGTCCCTTGCTCATATCCAGGAACAATAAATACAGCCTGTAGCTAAGGGAACCACCACTCAGCTTTCTTCAGAAGTCTCAAAGAGCAGTAGCTGGACTCCAGATTTTGAGATCTCTAACTGTATGCAGGCGCTGCAATTGCCATGATTGTTAAACTAATATTTTTTTTCAGTTTAGTCAGTCTTTGTTCAAGCACCCTCTACAGACATGTATCATTACAATCAGAAATACTGAGCCACCAGTGTTTGTGCAATCTGGAGGTTTAGCTGGTGTGGCAACAGTGAAACAGTTTACTGTGTTCACAAAATCAATCTGTGTGCATATTTGCTTGATGTTTTTTCCCCAGAATGAAATGAGCAGCTGAGTGTTTGCAAAAAAATCTGTGGCACAGCAACATGGGTGCTACAGGTTACACTTCTGCCAAGATCTGACTGACCTCAGCACCCTCCAAGAAATGGCAATCTACTCTGCATGCTCACTTTTAATAACTGTTCTGCAAAACTCCTGCTAAAAATTAAAATTATAAAGGCTTACTGTCAAACCAAGCTCAAAGGTAACGTCTGCTCATGAAGAACATCAAAATAATTGAGCCTGGACACAAGCACTTTCCCTTACTTAAAAGTGACCCATGAGTATAGTGGAAAGGATGTCAAATTGGTAAATTCCTTAGTAAATGATGACACTGAAAATGGCACAGGATAAAGAATTTGACCCACTTGAACCAAGTCACTTCCAGAAGAGAATCAGAAGCTCCCATAAATTATTCTCTTTCCTGACAGATGACTATCAAAAATTACTGAATTATGGATAATGATCTGGCTTCAGATCCTTGGACCCAGTGCAGTGACTGATGTCCAGCAAAGGCATTTAGGCACATTTTTCTCTTGAAACTGGTGACAATTCTTCAGCCCCCGAGTCTACCAAAAGTCAGCTCGTCAAAAGCAAAGCAGCAAATGTAGTTGGATGCCTCTAAGACATAGCTGAGACTACAAGAAACTTTAAAGCACAGCTCCCCAGTGGTTCATAAATGACCTACTCCCTGGGAAGCCTGGCAGGAAATTGACTCAGGCAGTCACAATTACTCACAACTCACAATTATTTATTTCCAAGACAGCTCCTCTGGAGACTAAGTTTGCCAGGATAGGTATTAGCTCTTATTAGATGATCTTTGTCTCACGCTCTCACAACACTTGCCTCTGTTCTGTCCATCAGTCGTGACCCAGGGGACCTCTGAAATCATCCCTGCTGGCTCACAAGCCAGCACATGCTGTTTTGGGTACAGCCAGAGCTTGGCCCAGCACAGGCCTGGCATGGGCCGGCTGTAAGGCACTGGTGGGAAGGGGCACAGCTACCCTCTCTTACTCTATGTTTTATACCATTTAGAAATCTGCATGTAATACCATGCTCCACATGCAAGAGAAAGGCTTTGTTCAACAGAGATCTTGCCACCTCCTTTCAGATAGCAATCAGATGAAAGAAGTATTACAGAAGAATATAATTAGAGACAGAGAGGAATTTGATTAATTTCATAAAATTACTAAATGACTTGGTAAAAACATCAGCAATGTGGACAGGTGCAGAAGCCTGCTGGATAAGAGGGACACTCGTCCCCTCCAGTTTCGCTCCGGTTGCTGAATGCCAAAGAGACACTCAAGTGAGACATCGTGGTGCCTGCAGCCTCCCCGGAGCCTGTGTGAGCTGAGCCCTGTGCGTGGGCCAGAGGTGCCTCTGCATGGGAGGTGGAGCTCACGGTTTTGCTCCCGGCACAGGTGGGACCCAGACGGCACCGGGAGTTCAAAGGGCTGTGCAGTTGGCTTGGCCTGGACCTGCCCCTCCTTGGGTTAAGCAACTTCATGCAGTTGTTTCACTGCAAAGTGGCAGCAAGAGCAGCTGTGTCAAAGTGTGGCCTGCAGACTCACCTGCATAGATTTAGCAAGAATGGGACTTTTACTGACTTTTAGTAAGGCTCTAACTTCTTAAGAAATACATGGAGCACCTGTCAAAGGGAATCTATCCTCAATCCTAAGTCAGCCTGGTTAGGTATTCAGTTCCTCTGCTTTGAGGTGAGATAACAGATACAGAGAAACCACATTTGCTGGGAAAAAAAAACACCATTCTGGCAACAAAGCATGAGAAGAAAAACTGACAATTGTTTTAAATACATTTTTAGTTCCTGGGACCTTGCATGCTGTCATTTTCTTCTAGTTATTTAAACAGATACTGTAATTTTACCAGTAGCTTAAGAGTAAAGAAGGAAGCTAAGGAGGAATCAGTAGGGGGTTGTTTTTGGTTTCAAAGATGCTAGGATTAATAACCTAACATCTAAGCATAAACATGTAAATTATATGTAATGCATTGTCTAAGTGTGCTCCATCTCCATAAGAGCACAAAAGGCTATGGTTTCTGAAAAAATGTATTTCAATCAAGCATCAGTAATACTTGATGATACACTATTATGAACATACTTATTTTAGCCTAAAATTCAAGACAGATATTTTACAGTAAATCCACCTACATATTATTAATAGCTAAACATTTCTGCTAATAAATCATGTAACCAGATGTGGAAATAAAAATTAACACCCATAACTAATTGGAAAAAATGTTTTCGTCAAATAAAAAATTTCCACAAAATGCTTTGTTTAGATCTTCAGCTTTTAAAACTCATAATCTGACTTTTCTATTCATAGTAAGTAAGCTATGCATTACTCAGATCCTCTTTCATCTTAATTGGTTCCCAACTTCTCTACAGCGAAGAGCTGTACTACCAGTGATGAGATACTCATTCAGAATTCTGTTACTTCTAATGTAAGAAATTTAACACCATTTTTTGGTACTACGAACAGAAAAAGTATACATCTGGTATCATGTGCTTTCATACACCTTAATGTAATTATAATTTTGTAATAAATAGCTGAAATGTTGCATTATTTGAGCAATTTTAAACACAGACAGCTTCATTCAAAATAATAAAAATGTGTAACTGCTTTTTTCCTGAATAAATACTGATAGCCACAACAGTGCTACAAATTCATTTCTGTATTTTCAGGTGTCTATTAAAATTAATATAAGTTGGGACCTTTAGCATGTCACAGAATAGGAATTCAAATTTCCAGTCAAAATACTTGGTTAATAGCAGACGTCTGTCTCTTTTATAGTGCTTGACCAAAGAAAATGCCTCTTCTACATTGTAAAACAGTGGAAGAGACATGGGCCATTAGCACAAGCAAAACATTTTCACTTGATAAGTCAATCTGGGCTGGTTTTTTCTGTCATGTCAGCAGTGTCTGAAAACAAAGGAGACACAGAAGCCCCAGGAGACAGCATGTCTGCCCAACCCTGTTTCTGGGGGATCTCTTAATTTGTTTTAGAAAGCACATTCTGAACCTTCCAGGTGTCAAAATTTAATATGCTACATAGCATGCTGCAGCCACTGACACTGTGGGACATGCAAAAGGCTGTTCCAAATCAGTGTCCTTGGGGAATATTCATCGATATTTTTTCTCCACCTCCCTGGCTGTCACAACAATCCCTTGATTAGGCAATAAGACCTGGTCTTGTCTCAAGTGATTTGATAAGCACTTGATAACCAACAGTTCATTAAGCTCTTGGGATATATAAGCCACAAGGTTTTCAGCATGCCTCTGCACTTGAGAGGTTTGACAGCTCCCTGTTCAGGAGCCCAGGAGCCACTGGAAGATGTCATTGACTGCAAAAATACTTGTTTTTGCTGTGAATGGTTTCCTAAGAGTGGCAACAGGCTTGGACATTGGATTATCCACAAAATGTGTAGTGATACCCAAGGAGATGGGCATGTGCCACAAGATTGGATACTCTGAAATGAGGCTTCCCAACCTGATGGGACACACGAGCATGGCAGAGGTTATCCAAAAATCCACCACCTGGCAGCACCTTGTACACACAGACTGTCACCCTCACGTGAGGACGTTCTTGTGCTCCCTGTTTGCACCCATCTGTTTAGACACGTAAGTATCACAGCAGAATACAAAACTCCAGCCTTTACCTTTCAGCCAGAAGAAGAATGAAATCAAATGCATGTTTATCATAATCTAAAGGTGATCTCCACTTTTTCCAAAGTAATTCTGTTAGCTTTTTTCTATTTATCAGAAAAAAAAAGTATGGAAAACTTGTTCCACTTCAACTTTAGTTTGCCTTGGGAACATGATTGGTGTTATCAAAAGATAGATTGTTTTATTCTGTTACAGCTGAACTTTATTCTTACTCATTTAGGGTTGAAGCATCTACTGTGAATAGAATTGGGCTCCTACTGAAGCTTTTCTTAGGTTGTCATAAATGCATTTTTATAATTGTAACTAAATATTTGTAAGCTCAGTCTGTACACAGACCGCTTGCATAATTTGCACAGCTGCTGCTTCTGGAACTGTATTATTATTGAAGGATGCTAAATATCAGCAAAGATGGTGTACTTTGCAGAGGAATCACTGTTGCAATAGTTTGTCTTACCACTGAGCTATCTGACGCAGCCTGGTATTTCCTCCGACGACAGGTTTATCCATCCCTGTAGGAGTATGTGTGTTGCTGTCCGTGACAGCTGCGCGCCCGTGCTCCTGTGCCATGGACACCCCTGGCCTGCCAGCCTGGACTGCGACCGATTCCCTGGAGATGAGGACATGTGCCTGGCACCTCTTACTAAGGACTTTAAATACTTGAACAAAGGTAGCTCAAAGACGGCAGAGGGGAGGGTGGCCACATCCTGTGTTCTGGGAATCGAGGAGATACATGGGACACTGTTTCCAGACGTTCTGTGATTTTGTAAGGGAGTCAGGTCTACCTTTACTGCTTCACACGTTCGTGCAGATGGGTGGGACAGTGCCAGTGCTGGCAGTGCAAGCTGCAGCAGCCCTGCAGTGCTGTAAGTCAGCAGTGCAGCAGGCTATGCCGTGAGAGTGGAGGAAGGCAATTATCACCCTGCACAGCTGTGGGCAGTGTCACACCCACAGCAGCACACCGGGTTTGAGTTGTTATGAGGTCTCTTTATAGACTTATCAATGGCCCTTATCACAGATAAATTTATGTATACATGCTGGTTCTCAGATCAGCTTAAGAAAGTTGGGATGATTTTGTCTGATTTTCCTTTAAGAAACATGAGCTATCATGGCATTAATGTTCAAATCTTCAAATGCACTCACACTTACTAACTTCTGGGGAAAAGAGTAGGATTAAGTTGCTGCTAGCACACCCAAATTCATATATATTCATAGGCTTACCACAGCTGAACCCAGAGTGACTGATAGAATCAGCCACCTAACCCCTTACGACCTACTGTAGCTGTGTTAAAAATAATACTGTGTTTGTTACTTTATTTGTTGCTGATAATTGATCTTGTCAGTCTGAACAAGGGCTGAATGTGCATGGAAAATGAAACTCCCTTTCATCCCTAGCCATGTTTTCATAGAACTGTGTTGACTTTTTACCTATTATCATTGGCCCTGTCTTTGATGTGTATTCTCTCTGTCATCCCTGTGGTTAAACAGTGGGTTCTCAGCTTTGACAGCAGAAAATTAAAACTAATTATTCAAAAAGATAACAGCGAGACTTTGTAATTTCTTATCAGTGCTACCAAAGCCTACCTGCCAGACCTGCCCAGCAGTGGAGGAATTCTTTACACACAAAAGAGTTCTTGAAGTTTTCTGTGACAGTAATTTTGGTAAGTCCTTGCTAATGTAGCTGGTGTTAAAGAGACTAACAACTCCTCTTCTAAATGCTTTAAAAATAGGATTACAATTAGTGGCAGTTTCTGCAGGGATTTCAAAGGATTACGAGTTTGGTTGCTAATTTAGCTTTAGGTTGGTTTTCAGAATATGCTCTTTCTAATCTAAGGAGGATTTAGTGTGCATGAAAGATTTACTAATGATCTGGTTTCCAACCAAATAGCTATTCTGGTCTAGTTGGCTACAACATGCTTTATGGAAAATATTTCTGTCAAAAGCAGCCAAATAAGCAGGTTTGCCTTTTATTAGCATTTAAACGCAAAGTAAAGCTTTGGTGTTTTACCAATGTACAATGTATCTTTGCTACTTTTGTGCATGAGATTTTTTGTGATACATAGCTTAATGAAAAGGAGACTCAGAAAATCATACTAGTAAAAGGAATTCTTACCTCCTGTTGTCTTGTTGGAGTGATGAGTGGAGTTTGCCCTAGAGACTTCCTGAGAAGACCTTTAATGTCAGTACAGAGATTTCAGTGACTTTGGCTAGTGTTAGACCAAGAAATACAGAAAAGTGTCATGCTAAAAAGTGTTGGTGGAGTCAAGCGGGGTAGGTAGATGCCTATAATGAAAGGGTGGTATCAGCAAGCTATTTTTGCCTAGGGATTCCACACATGGACAAGGTGAGTTCTGGGAAAATTGCTTGGGCAGTTGCTGGGCAGCTTTGTGATACACGAACTACACCAACAGCTTATAATATGTAATTACCCAAACTCTGACATAACATGGTGATGGTAAAATAACTCATGCTTGTGAAAATATTTTTTTCTAGTCACCTAGTTCAATTGAAAAAAAAACCCTTTACTAGATAAAATTTATTTTCGAAAAATGTTTTAAACTTTAAACTGCTGCTGGAAAAGGCTTCACCATACTCTGTCAGCATAAATTATGAACATACTTTTAAGGATTATGTTTTGACTTGTAGTGTTTCTTTCTGCGTTTGAGAAATGGGGTGACTTGCATTTCCTTTTCTTTTTTCCTTAGCAGTGAAAGTAAAGCTGTCCAAGAAGAGAACAGCATCTGAGGACCAAGAGTATAACATTGAATGCCAGGTGGAATTCATTACCCAGGGCTCACTCTTGCCTTATGACACTCAGAGTATGATACAACAGTGGCTGCTAATTAATGAAAAATGTATAGAGAGGATGACTCCAACCCACCGTCCCATGGTGTATCTGCTTGTGGGGAACATTGAAGAGGGCACCATTTTAGTAAACCAGGTTTATCGCTGGCAGAGGAAGGACTCCCAGCTGACTTTGGCCACTCAGAAGTGGAGATACCATAAATGCTTGTAAATATTTATCACGTTATTTGTAAAAAGATTATTATACTTCTCATGCCAAACCTATCTTGTAAATAGGAATGTAATATAAGCTGAATATAAAGCTTTAATTTCCTTTTAAATTGTATTGTAAGTTGAACTCAAACCCCAGTGTTATCGGGGTTCCTTTTGGTAGTGTTACGGCTAATCTCATCCAGTTTGAACTTGGACAGCTATGGATAATTGTTTCTTTGAGTTATGATTTAAAAAAATTGTAATATGTGCAAAAGCCAGCAAAAACCAGTTTCAAATCCAGCTGACTACTTTTAATGTATTTGTCTATACCACCCACTCTACCATTTTCTCCAGTTACCTAAACCTTCCCTTGCCTAATATTTCATTAATCCACCTCATTTTCTCCCGTTGGGATATTTTGAAAGGAGACAGCCCTCTGCTGGTCGCTTTTGCCGGAATAAAGAGAAGAGTAAGTAAGTGTGAACACGGTATGACTGGCCCCAACGACAAGAAGATTTGGTTACTGGGCGTCATAAATCAGATTCCTGCTACTGAAAAGTCCCTTTTCATTTTCAGACACATTACAAAGGTCGATGCATAAACTTTACCCATTCTCCAAAAGGTCTGCAGGGAACTAATGGAGTCAAAATATATATTAAAAAAAATCACAGTAGGAACATGATTAGCATCCTCATGGTCGGTGCAATACACTGACATGAAAGACTACATGAAGATGGACAGAACTTGACAATTTTAGTTTTATAAATGTGTATAATTAACACAGTAACAGGTGGTAATACATAAATTAGAAACTATTTCAGTAATACAGTGTCTATTATTGCCTTTTTTTTAATATACAAATAGGGGAAAATTTATGAGCAGTAGATTTCTAGAACTGGCAGCTGTAATGATCCGGGTTTCTGATACATTCCCCAAAAAGTGCAGGTTTGTATCAGGCTATCGAATGTGATGACACCTGTTCCATCACTTTCTGCCATGAACTGGGAAACTAGGAGAAACCGAGGGAAAAACGGTCAATAATCGAGGAAGCTGTGTACACACACGTGCCGGCTGCCCCGGCCCGCCTCGGACGGGCAGGAGAGGCATCAGCGCCCGGGCTCACCCGCCCGGGCCACGTCACTCTGCGGAAATGGAGGAGTAATGCCTTTAGTCCCGGTTCTTAGTTTATTTTTCTTTATGTCAGAGGATGCCACACAGCCCAGGGCTGGGGGTTGTTGTGCTCTTGGTCAGTTCCACACTAAAACCCTTCCAGCGGCTGGACTCCCCAGGCACGGCCGCACCGGCGCAGGGCCCTGCGGCCGCGCACCATCCCTGTGCCCGTCCCGCCCGGCTCCGCAGCACCGACACAGCGCGGCCGCCGCAAACCCCGCAGCGGATCGCAAAGCGCGCTCCAGCGCACCCGGCGGCGCGGCCTGCGCTCGGCACGCCCACACANGGGACGCGCCGCCTCCCCGCCTCCGGAAGGCATCGGCCGGGCGCGGGGCCGGGCTATCTCCACGGGAGGCTGCCGGGGGCTGCCGGGCTTCGCAGGAGGCCAGCGGCGGAGCGGAGCTGGCCGGGGGCCAGGGGACGCGGCCCCGCGGCCGCCTATGCGCTCGCATCCGCTGCCCGCGCGTCGACTTCTTTATCTCTCTTCAGTGTCTCGCTGGGGCTTTTGAAAGACCGAAAAAGTTCTAACATGTCCCTGTAGCTGTTGCGCGCGTGGTGTACGAAATCCTGTCGTTCCTTCTTTGTGGCTTTGTAGCTGAAGCTCTCCGCAGCAGCTGTTGGGCGCCGCCGGCCAGGTCAGTGTGTGTGCAGCGGAGGGAGGAGGCGGCCTGTGCTCCCAGCCTCACCTGCTTGTACGGCCCGGGCGGGGCCGGGGGGCTCGGGAGCTGGGTGTAGCCCTGCACCAGGAATGCCAGCGCCCAGCTCTCCGACACTCGGTCAGTGTGAATCCTGCCTGCCCGCACCCAATTTCGGTGGGCGCGGTTTTGTCAGAATCCTTCGTTTTTCTTTGATTTCATTCTGTAGGTACAAAGTCTAAAGTACAAAACTGTCATGCAAGCAGATATGCTCTGCACTTATATTCTCACTATCTAGTGAAATAATAACTGGTTTAAGTTGACTTCTGCTGTGAAATAAGTGTCTTGGGATTTTTGTTCTGCTCAGTCTAGCAATGGCTTCAGGAACAGCGCTGATTTATGATGAGGAGATGACCACTCACAAACTACTTTGGAGTGAGTAAGTCACTGCTGTTGTTTTTATTAATAGATTCTTAGTAGGACTCCTGAGAGCAGTACCAAATAAATACATTTTTTGTAAATATAATAGGAAACATCTAGTGATGACTTCCTGTCATTTTCTGAGTAAATAGAAAGTCTTTCCTTTAGGAGAAAAAAAATTATTCACAGTTTGTCTCTAGATACTGTAATGATAATCTGAAACTGGATTTGAGAAGCTGTAGGCATCCAGTCTGGGAGGCTTTAACAAGAAATGCTAGGATGAGGCATCTGAGTAGCCCCCTAAATAATGTGTTTTAAACTAATTACATTGTTTATAAAGCTAAAGTATCATTGACCTTGGAAAAGTATGTAGATATACTCACTCAGCTGAAACCTGTCAGTTACATTCAGTTAGAAATTGGTATATTACTTACATATGCATAATTTAGACCAGTTCCTTTGCAGTGCTCAGAGTAACAATCCATTGTTGTCTTCTCTCCCAAACCTGCTTCTCCTATGTTCACCTTCATTATAACCTACAGCTTTTAATTGCAGCATTCCCATGTCTGTAGTTAAGCATTGCAACTTTTACCAGTGAGAGAGGAAACAAAAAATGATGCTTTTGTATTGTTTGTTTGGGTTTTTTAAGATTTTTTTTTGCTTACATATTTTAGAATCAATTTCTGACTCAGTTCCAAAACAGAAAGCATCAAAAATTTTTTTCCATTTACTCTCATGTGTCTCTCTTTTAGGGTAATGAATCTTCTTACAACGGGGAGTTAAAAGCTAGGCTTTATGAAGTGTACTAGTTACCTGTGCTGGTTTAGTATTATAATAATATAATTATTGCTTATTTTTAGTCCCATTTGTGATATTGAAGTGCCAGAAAGACTTTCATCCTCCTATGAGCAGCTTAAAAGTTACCATCTTGTGGAAAGATGTGTCCATGTGCCTGCCAGAGAAGGAAGTGAGGAGGAGATCCTGTTGGTTCACAGGTCTGAAGCTTAACTTTCATTCAGATTAATTCAATGAAACAGCAGATCTCATATCTCCAGATCATATTTTGATCCATTTGAAAAGAGTGCTCCAAAATTCAATGGCTTCCATTAATTTCAATGGAAAATGTGTCACAATGTTGAATATGGTGTAGGTGCTGAATTATGAATCTGCTATTCCAGTAAATCTGTATTCTCACTCTGTGGGATCTTAAGCAATGAATGCTGATTTATACATAAGAATAAAAGTAAACTTCTAAAAAATATTTATAGTTGCTTACTTAAGTACTGTGTCAATCTCTCTTTCCCTTGCAGTTTAGAGCACTTGGAAGTGGCAAAAAGCACTCAGACAATGAATGAGGAGGAGCTGAAAAGAGTCTCTGAAAATTATGATGCTTTTTTCTTTCATCCGGTGTGTAAGTTAAACGGCTTCCTCTATTGGGAGTTACAACTATTTGTGTTACTGCATCTGAGTGGCATTTTTCTGAGTAGGGCAAAGCTAAAAAATACATTTTTTGCTACTTTCTTAAGTCTCACATTTATTTATGGTATTATCGTTATCTAGTTTACTATAATGCTGTAACTTAAATTGATCAAATGTCCTGTCATCTATTTTGTAATTGAATCATACCAGTATAATGCACTATTCAAGTTCTAGCTCTATTTTTGTCACTTAATGGCGCTGTAGACCATTAATGACCTGCAAATCACATTTTGGTAACAATTGCTCTTAAATGTTCTGCCATGAAATGGAGATGAAGTTTTCTGTGTTACGTTTCTGTCGGGTTTCATTCCTTATTTTCAAAGATGCCATGTCATTCCACTCATTATGTCCATCTCACATTTTTTAACTGCTCCACAGAGAACATCCTTTTAAAGATTATGGTGATCATTAGTAATCCTAGGGGAAAGCACATTGGAACCTGTGCTGTGAAGTTCTGTTTCAACTCTCTTCATACAGCAGCAGGGTAGAATTATGTCAAGCCAGCTTGCTGTTGGGATGCTAAAGCATGTTGTGTGTGCCTTGTTTAAGCTGATGAGTTTCTCTTTCTCAGAGCACTTACCGCTGTGCCAGACTCGCAGTAGGAGCAGCTCTGCAGCTGGTGGACGCTGTGATGTCAGGAAAAGTGCACAATGGAATGGCACTAGTAAGGTAAGAAAATATGTTAGCAAGTTTTCACTTAGCAAAATTTCTCCTGTTGTGAGTAACTTGTAAAACTTTGGTTCAGACCTCCAGGTCACCACAGCCAGAGAAGCGCAGCTAACGGGTTCTGTTTGTTCAACAATGTTGCTATTGCAGCAGAATATGCAAAACTGAAATATGGTCTACAGAGGTAAGTGGATGGTTGACTCTAGAGAAGCTTTTCATATGTAACTAAGTTTGACGTTGTACTAGTTTAGATTAATGTCTAGAGCTTTCTGGGTGTCATGTTCCTTTTGGTTCAGAAAAACATTTTCCATTTATACCTTCTGTAGATTAAGATTCTGTGGCTCTTCTGCTGAGTGTTTTCTTTTACTGATCTGTACAGAATCTTAATTGTTGACTGGGATGTGCACCACGGGCAAGGAACTCAATATATATTTGAAGAAGATCCAAGGTTTGAAGGATTTTTTTTCTTCTTTAATGTCAGCTGTTTAAAGATTGTTTGCCTTTCTAGAGAATAAGATTTCATAAACTTCTACAACTAGAATCTTGCAAAACATTCACTTTGCTATTTTAGTCTCTCTGTTTTTCACTTGTTATAACGTAGCAGGAAATATCTAAATCAAAATAAAATGTAAATCTGTTCTACTTTAAGGAATAACAAACAAAATAAGCAATATAATTACCTTGGTTTGCCAGTACTCAGGTAGTACATCCATTCTCTATTCATGAATCTCTCAGTTAAAGTCTTCAAGTAGTAGTTGGATAAAATACATGAGCTTTATATTTTTTTTTAAAAGCTACATAAATAGGTTCTAGAAACAAGTCTGCTGTTCTGAAAATCACTTGTATTTGATCTGTATGGAGTGCATGCCTGCAAGACATTTTTAGCATGCTAATTTTTAGGTGAATTTTGGCATGGGACCAATTTTCACAGTCTAAATCCTTTGAGAGAACTAAGGAGAAAGGACATATTTTTTTGCTTTCAGGCAACACAGTCACCAGGTTCAGGATATAAAGTCATTTCCACAATCTTTTTGTCAAATTGGATTGTAATTTTTTTTTTTATTTTCAGTGTTTTGTACTTTTCTTGGCATCGCTATGAACATCAGGAATTCTGGCCAGCACTTAAGGAATCCGATTATGATGCCATAGGTCTGGGAAAAGGAAAAGGTTTTAACATAAATTTGCCTTGGAATAAGGTAAATACCGTTTACAGCACAACAAAGCAAGTGCAATAGCTTTCTGTCTCATCCTTTATGTAACACTTTCTGAATAAGTGCACTGCTTCACTTGCTTGGCAAATGTCTTAGTGTATATCCTTCCTGTCAGGGGAGTGTCTGCTGGAAATAAAATACGGCTCAGAATGTGATAATGTTTGAAAAATAAAAGGGAGAGAAAAATTTACACACTCATTTTTACTTGGATATCTTGCCTAGCTATCAAATCAGAAAGTGCTTCAAGAGATGGTTACATCCATCCTTGTTTAGTAGAGAACTGAAGCTCATTAAGATTGAAAATGGTGGATATTTATACACTTAAATTGAGCGTTTTTTACTCATAAGATTCCCTCATCTTTACCTTTTTCTATCTTTCCCTAAAGACTTGAAGACCTTAGAAAATTTTTCATTCCGGCAGGAAAACATGACCAGTGTTTCTCATATTTTTCAGGTTGGGATGGGAAATTCAGATTATCTTGCTGCGTTTTTTCACGTGTTGCTTCCAATGGCTTTTGAGGTAATTTTTTACTGCCAAAGAGTACTTCCTAAGTGTTTCTTAAGCAGGTACCATTGAATATTTTACATAAATGCAGTAATTGCCAGTAGCAGAGTTAATACATTTATTCTGCTGGTATGACGTTGCCCTGATCAACTGAATAGTACTTATGGAATTTTAGCTTTTAAATATTCAACATAATCATCTGCAACTTCTCCAGCAGAAGCAAAAATAGTGTTAAAGGGTAATGTGTTCAAGGAGAGTCCTTATTTGTGTTCATATTCTAACTGAAATAACAGCTGATCATGGTACAGTTGAACTTCCATACAAAATTTAAAATAGGACATAAAGATGTGCTACAACTGTGTCTCTTTTATAACAGTTTGATCCTGAACTGGTTATTGTCTCCTCTGGATATGATTCTGGAATTGGTGACCCTGAAGTAAGTAACTTGTGGTCTTTGTGTTGTCAGTCATGAATCTATTCCTGCTGCTTTAATGTCCTGTGATTGCTAAATGAAATTCACTTTGATCAAGCTAAAAATACATGCTTGAGTCTTTAGATTGACCCAAGTACATGAAACACTACAACAAAACATGTAAAGACAGATTACCCCATATGTGTAATTACTGTGCTGTTTTGTTCACCTTCCCTAAATGCCGTTGGTTCAGTATTCTGTTTGATATATAATGAGAGGCAAGTGTTCTGGTATTCCAGCTCAGACTTGGGTATTTCAGATTGTTTGTTTGGGTTTCTGACCAGTGTTTTTGAACCAAGTTGTCATCTCTTAAATTTTTTTCTTCGGTTTAGGGTCAGATGAATGCCACTCCTGAGGTTTTTGCCCACCTTACCCATTTCCTGATGCAGTTAGCTAATGGAAAGCTGTGTGTCATCCTAGAGGTAAAGACTTTTGAAATGTACCCCCAGGGGAAGGGTCTTTGTATTAAAGCCATTTAGGGCAAGCTAGAAGCTAGGAAGCAAAACTTCTTAACAAAATAATTTCTTATTTTTATCTTTCTTTTGAGTATCAGGAATGCAAAAATGGCTAAGATTTGACAGTGCTCTTACACTTTAGAGTTTTCAAACAAAGAAGCCATATGCTCATCATTCAAAAAAAACATATCCTCCACAAATCTGTTCAGTTCTTGTGAACAGTGATCAGTCTACTGCTCTTGACAGTCCCAAACTCATTAGAATGTATTTAGTGGATAGGCTGTATTACCAATGTTTTTGCAAGTGTATCTGACTTTATAGAACCTTTAACCTAAATATACTCTTACTTAGTAATGGAGCACTTATAAAATTCCCTCTTTTTTGATTTATAGACCGTATGCAGGCTCTTTCAGAGATCTTTTTTCTTTTTTTTAACAATTAAAATGTTTTCTCCTTTTGAAATCTAGACTTCAGCTCCCTATTTCTGCTGCATGTTAGAAAAATGGTGGCTTTTCAGGTAAATAAGTGTGTGGAAATACTGCTGCCAACAAGGTCTTCAAGAGTGAACCATATATTAATTGATTCACTTGACCTCTTGTTTTGCATGACCTTTCTTCCATCGCCCTTCTCTCTCCAGCAGGTTATTATAGATATATATGTCTATTAGCTGAAGTGCAAATAAGCATTCACTCCTACCACAGGTGGTGTGACTGCTCCATAGGTGATAGATGGCTTCCTGCATGCCACCTAGCAGTCTTAAATCCATCTTGTTATCCAAATTCTGCCAAACTATTATGCAACCACATCTTAAAAGTGTCAGGCTGTGGGAGATTTCTCCTGTACAGCCATTTTAGAGGACAGTGATAGCGTTTGCCTTCTAAGGAATCTTCCACCAGGATTGTTGAAGATGGCATGTTGTAGATGGGAATGGAGAAGGCATGTGTATTCATGGCAAAGTAATGGCTGATTTCTGAAGCTGAATCGTGACGAAGCGCATTCAGTCATGAGATGCCAGTGAAGTTCAGTAGGTAGCCACTAACTTACTGGTTTCATGTTGAAAAGTCATTGACTTAGATATACTTGCATACCATCTTCTGTTTCTGTAAATACAGATATATTTCAAAAGTATAGTTTATTTTCTATGTTGAAATTCAGAGAGAGGTTAAAAGTACTTGGCCATTAGTTGACACAAAATACTTTTTAGGGTGGATACCACTTGAAATCACTGGGTGAATCAGTCTGTATGACTGTAAAAACTTTGCTTGGAGATCCTGTACCTCAAATAACTGGAGAAATGGCACCTTGTCTAAGGTAAACACATAAAGAATTTTAGGAAAACTGTGTTTATCAAAGAGACTAAAGACATGCATGCTTTGAACATTTTGCTGAAGTAAGGTTTTAATATGATAGTTTATGATATATTATTTTCTACTTTGGATATTTTACTTGCATTTTTAAAAACACATCCAAGGTACAGTTTTATATATTTTTGTTTCTGAAATTATTTCAAGTTGTGAGATCTTACAGCATAAAACCATAAGTCATTTAATCCTTAGGCCTTGTTATCCTATAGAAATCCATCTCACTCAAGGCTGAGATAATCCTGCTGTAATCAAGGCAATACCAGTTTTTTGGTTTTGCTTTCTTGTTGAGGTAGGTTATGATTCCTCTATTTTCATTATTGCTGATACTGTTAAACTGGTTTCTTTTTTAGTGCTGTTGAATCTATTCAAAATGTGAGAGCAGCACATAAACCCTACTGGAAATGGTTGGCATATGAAGGTAGTTTCTCTTTATTCAAGCAAATGTTATTGATAAATGGATTTATACAGAAATTAAAAGTTATTAAAATGAGTACCAGTGGGTTAAACTAATTGAACAAGCAGTTATTCATCAAGTGACTGACAAAGCAGTATGAGGCTTCATTCTAGGTCATGCCTTCAGCTGGTCTGAAAACTTTCTGAAGCTTGCAAACATCATGCCAAAAAGTAGCACTTCAGTATCTTTGTTTGAGGATGTTGTTTTCTGTGTCAAAAATATGGGCATAAGCTTTATTACAATATATGACCTTTCACTAGATTAAAACAAATGTAGTAGCACTGAAAAAATAACATCGGTGTCAGGAAACATTGCAATTAGTGCATGGGAGTAAATACGCATACTGTGAATGCAGATATATTCTATTTTGTAAATAAACATATCCAAATATTAACACATTGCTTAGAAACTAATGCCTGTGAAACTCCTCTTTTTCTTTTCCTCTAGATACATCATTTTTACCAAATTTGAGCACCAAATCACACTTATTAAAGAAGGCTAATCCAAATCCTTCCACAGAACATGAATCTAAGATAACTAACATCAACAACACTGTCAAAGTAGAAAGGTTTTTGGAATTGCACATGAAAAATATTCTATTCCCAGTGCCTCCCGTCAAAACAGCAACAACTGGTTCTGAAGGTTCAGAACATACTCTCCCTGAACATGTTCAGCTGGTGAAGGAAATGGACAAAACTGAAATAAAAGCTCTTGTCAGGTTGGTCCTATTTATTTAATTTCCCACATAATTAAGAGGATGAGAGGGCTCTGTACAGACTGTCATCTAACTTTGTGTCTGCTATTGCCATCTTTTTGGGCTTAGTCTACTCAATTACAGCCAGAATTTCTTCCTTTAGAAATAAAGACATTTGTGTTGTATAGCACTCATAGCCTGAAATCCTTTAAAGAACTAATCAGAATACTTTTCTCTAAAACCCTTTCAATAGAGATAGGACAGCTAATGCCAATGTATTAATTTAGAAAGAGATTTTGCTCGGAAGCTGTCTTAAAGCTTTGTAGTCACTTTTAGCTGGAAAAGATACCAAACTGCTCTGATTGAGAAACTCAATGTTTTGTCTTGATCTAATTTTGACAGAACTCTGTTCCTTGAATATCATCAGACTAGTTTGTGTTCTTTCCAGTGCAGAATGGAGATAGGTTTAGGGAGTTGAAGACTGTCAGGCACTAGTGTTGTCATCCTCGTGGCTAGAGCTAGGTCTCCGGGAATCAATGTGTAGCACCTATACAAAATGTACCCCATGAATACAAAATGCAAAGCACTTTATCAGTGTCCTCTTCAAAGACATTATTGCCTCTAACCTAGTTTTTCTTCATATAATTTATTTTACAGTGGCTTTTATGCAGACCTTGTGAAAGAGGATAAAACTTTGCTCTCTCTTGGCAGTATGTTGGCGATCCTAGATAAAATACTCAAGAAGGAGGTAACAATATATTGCCTTGATCTTGGGGGTAGGGGTGGACTTGGATTCCTCTGATTTTTTTTCTTGCTTCTACTACATTGTTGTCCAGATTTTAGTTATTGTGTATCTCCCAAATCCACTAATCGCAGCTAGAATGTGTTTAGCTATGAGAGTGAGCAGGCGAGATGAGAAAACAACTATTTAAGGATAGCTGTTAACCCCAAGCCATCTCTCTAAGGCAAGTCATTGTCCAGACTTTCTGTAAGTAGTCACAGAATATAAGTCCATAAGAACCTTCTCATCATTCTCAGACCTACAGGGCAGCCAGGCATTAACTCTTCCAGTTGAGGGGAGCAGAGGTGTATCAAGCACCAGTGAGCAGCAGCAAGAAATCTGAAGCAATGTCAATACTTTTCCTGTCTCAGTGTGCAAAGTTTACACAGAGTAAATTCTGACTTGCATGTGCATGCACACACACTCTTTAGTGGAGTTTTCAACAGCTCTACTGTATGCTGTGATTCTGAACAGAGTAATTCTAATTCAGGAATTTGATTCTTGCAGGGTCAGGAATGAAGAGAGGGCAGGCTTAGAGGGTGCATCTTCATATTTATGTGTAAAAACTTGGAGGAGCATAGAAGAAAAACTGCAAACAAGTTAAAAATATTACATCATAATAAGTGACTCTACCTTTGAGTGAAAAGCTCTCTTTTAAGTACCAGGCCTGCAAGGAAGAGTAACTACCACAATGGCCTCTTTCTTCTAAGACATCTTGCTGTTGGAAGTCACATATGTAGATCTCAGGGACAAATTTCTGACATTATAAACTGCACATAGCTCCAGGAGAGCCTATAAATAGATTTTTAAAAATGGTTACTGGCAAAAAGAAGTAGAACTTTTAATGAGTTGAGATGTAAGTTAACTTTTTGTGCTGACAGAGAGGAGGAGTGAAGGGAAAACACATTTTTGCTTAGCTCTCATGTAGAGTTCAAAGCACTACACACCACAAATGAACACTGAAGGGTTGACTGAGTAATACTGCAATTGTATTTTCCAGAAAAGAATAGCTTGCCTAGGTTAAAGGAAGAGTCAGAATATTCAGGAACAACCTCCTTCTCATAGAGTGCATTTTTCTGCTGCAGTTTGCAGACCACCTAGAGACCCAGTAAATGTGGTCTCCCCCTGCAAAAGCTATTTTCACAGTTGCCTTTTAGTATAGCACCATACTTTTGAAATAATAGTACAGTTTATGGCATAGTAATCAAATATGGCCTGTATTCAGGCATTCAATCAAATTCTGTAGAAAATGAATTAAAAACATTTTCTTAATCCTTTTCTTACTGTTTCTAATCATCGAAATCCCTTGATACACATACGCAAGCAAAAATACATTTGTTACACTTAAAAAATGATGTGATCTTTTGCAGCATTAATTGCTTCTGAATGAAAAATGTATTTTGTAGGTGTGTAATGGAATTGCAGCATCACCCACAGCTGCTCTTTCTGCTGCCATTGCACTAAGACATGCTGTTCGTTTTGGTTTTCAGAGGTGAGTTTGTATCTTTTGTGTTTAGAGACCTTCGACAAAATGTTAAAATCAGATACTTAAGTGTGGCAAATATGGCAAATTGCCTGAATTGATTTTAAATCAGTTGAAACCTTGATTTTAAAACAAATAGCATGCCCACACGCATAGCATTTTCAGCATGTAATCCAGGTAACAGCGTACATGCCAATAAAAACCTTTTGCCTTTCCAAAGGCAAAAAATTCGTAAGGATGGTAGCTGTGCTAGCCTACACTTTCTTTGACAGATTTCAATTGGCTTTGGCCTGAGGACAATTTCTTGATTTTTGTTTTTCCTCCCCAGTATTTGATGGGAGAAATGGGGTTCCCTTGAGCTGTCCTAAATGTGTTTTATTTCTACTTTTAATGGACCAAATTCAATATACATTCTTTTTAATGCTTCCAATCGACATGCAAACTTTTATACAAATTGCACTAACTGAAAAAAAATTACTTGTATGTATATTTTTGTTTTTGCAGAGTGCTTTGTGTATTTGTTGGAGACGTGCAGTTCATACCAAACACAGAAGATGGGTGAGGTCTCTCTTTACGTTAGGGGGTGCAGTCCCAAGGGCTTTCTAAATGTTCATAAGTGTCTGTATGTGTGATGAAATCTGCCCTAAGGAATCAGTCATGAGCTGACATTCATTAAATTTAGCTTTAGCAATAATACAACACATCCCCAAATACATCTTCAAAGATAAATTATTGTCTCTCAATGCTACTTTATGCCTTTAGTGATAGGTTTAAAGTATAATCCTTCTGTATTAATTGAAATTTATATTCTTACTGAAAATTGAAAATAAAATGTAATAAATAAGGCAATTATTAATTATGTAAAATCTATCTCCCCTATAACTGCAGGAGGCACATACTGCTGATGGAGAGTTCTGTAATTAAGGCCTTCTTTATTTATATATAACTGTTTTCCACTTCCCCTTTTTCTTAAAAGTAATTTGCCAATAGTCTTTAATCCTCTTTTTAAAAATACAATGAAAAGGATTTCAGTTTTAATTGTTTATATTTTGGCATGTACTAATGCAAATAGTTATTTGCTCCTGTATTATGAAGTAGTATTTAAAGAATGATGAAAGAAAATATCCCATTTTTATCTCATTGGGAAATACTGGTTGAATACTCAAGTGGGCTTTTTATTTACAGAAAAGTGCTCATCCTAAACATCTGTGAGAAAGAACAGTCTGGAAAGACCAGCTGCAAACACTGTATTTCTCTAGACTGGAAAGAGGTAAGATTCACTTTCTGGGAACAACATAGGAGAAAAACTTTTAAAACAGAAATAATAGAATATGTTTAGAAATTTATAAAATGACGTTGAGAATTACACCCTTACTCCACTTTGGACCTTTGAAGATTTTTCGTTTTCTTGCCCTTGCCAGATTACTACTTCTTCACAGAGCTTTAGAGTATATTAGAATGCATAGGTTTGAGGGAACCTTCCATAGTTACTGCAGTTCATCTTCAGCAAGGCAATTACAGTGCAAAGACATTAAGGAAAAAATAAGTAATCTTGCATGTTTAATGTAAAAATTGCTGGGAAGATAGATCAGTATTCTGCTTCCTAGGACAATTAAAAACTTTGTGTGATTCACCTTTCTGTTTTGTTTTATTTCTGAGAATTTGGGGCTTTATATTTGTGCTAACCAATTTATTGTTGTTGTTAAAGGATGCTGAAGGAAATGATTTCTTTTCCGCTGTACTTGGATTCATTCTTCCTGTAGCATACAGTTACCAACCGAACCTAACAGTAATAGCTGTTGGACCAAACAGGAACCTTGGAATAAGTGGAATTTCTCTGCTTGTTGCTTTACTACAAGGATTAGCTGAGTCTCGAATTTTTGCTGTGATTGAGGTAAGAAGTGGTGCTAAGCCGTGGTACTTCAAAGTGTCTGGGAGAGACACTGGCATGAACTGCTTCAAGCTGCCCAGTAGAACATACTGGCTCTATTTATCCTGCCTTTGGTACCCCTGAGTTCACAGCACAAACTGGCCAAGTTTCTCTCTGTCCTGAGAACAAGACAAGACACAGTTGCACACTGAGCTGTATGCAGCTGTAGGCAGCCTGCACGATGGAGAAGCTGAGGCATGAACGCAAGCCCATGGTTATGTCTGTGGACCATAGATGTTCTGACAGTTTGTCACAACTTCCATTTATATCTGGGATCCACAGCTCAGAGTTGTCTCCTGAAAAGAGGCGCTCATTTCCTGTCTGTTAGATCATCTGGCCCCTTTCCATCAAATGTGATTGAAAGCAGCCCGTTGTCCTGTTTGTAACAGACCACTAAATTTTGTCTTCTCTCCACTGTGCTCTACTTTGTCACACATGACTTCCAGCATGCAAAACATAAATTAGAATGGCACATACCCTTCAAGTGAACTTAATTGGGATAATACATAATTGAGGGACAGTCTACCCCAGCTTTGTGTTTCTGGTAGAGAGCATTGGAAAGAAAGTAAAAAATATAAGGACTTTTCCTAGGCTAGCTTTTCCCATATGCTACCATATTAAGGATGCCTAAATTTAGGAGCTGGAGGCTATATCCAGAGCAGTGATCAGTGTCAGGGAGCGTATCTTCCATGAATTTGTCTAACTCAATTTACACTTTTGGCCTTCCAGCATCCTGTGGTTGTGAGTACCACAGTTTCTCTGTGTAATCTGTGAAACAGTAACTTTTGATTACTTTTATGCCTTCTAGTTCTTCTTCAATGAGAAACAACAAAAAATTGTTCATGTATGCTTATTCTAATCTGTTCCCTGGCAAGTACCCAGTTAAAGCCATGCTGTTCGTTAAGCTGCCAATTAAGTGGGTTTTGACATAATTTATTCTGTAGTTTTCTCAAATGTTACTTGCTTTAATTTACAGTGCTGATACATAATTTGTACATTGATATGCAGTATCCATAAATCATGTATTTGCACATTACTAATTAGGAGTATGAAATTGAGAGAATTACTGATATTCTGAAGTGTAAACTCAAACAATAAAAGGATATTAGGCATACATGTTTAAAAAAGTGATTGATACTTTTATATTGGTACTTTGCAAGTAGCTCCATAACAGGATCCTGATTTTTAATGCATGTGCGTAGCTTTTTATAATACTTGAAAAAATACTTTTCTCTCTTAAAAACAAAATAGGGTTACAGTCTTCCAAATATAATCTTCATATAGCACCAACATTTCAAAATACAGTTTCTGCAAGGAAATGATACTGATTTAGACTGTGAGAAGTCCAAAAGAGTAAATTTCTTGATTAAGCAAAATATATCACTATTTTCCTCTCAGAGAAAGTAAATTATGTATGAAGTAAGCAAGCTCCATGCTCCCCTTACCTCACAGTATTTTCTGTCCTTAACTGGGCATTATTTCTTTTCAGTCATAAAGGGAAAAGTGAGAGTCTTTCTCTGTTTGAAAGAAACAACTTTTGCAACAGATAAAAATTATTTTACATTTTTCAGAAAAAATTCCCTTTGAACACATTTTTGTTTGAAAATGGGAGGTTGCTCATTCTTGCTACTCATGCTAGCAATTTAATTACAAAAGCTTGTTTTAAAATATTTAATGTATCACTGAAACAGCTTAGTTCACAGGGGTATTTTTTCTTCCTAATTAGGACACTGAGATAAATTTAATGCAAAGTGTAGCCAAAGTATTAGTGGGTGCTTCTACACCTTCCTTTGGAATTTATGTACCTCCTACCCAAGAAAAAGTAAATAAAATAAAAGCATTAAGAGACCAGTTTCAGCAGGAATGGAAAATGCTTCAGTGTTCGGGTAAGTTGTCTGATTTTATCTTAAACTCTTATATACTATAAGTTTCTGAAAAGATGGTATATAAATACAGCTGGGTCCTGTAAGTCAGTGGGACATTTAAAGTCAGTGGGACCAGATTGATCTAGTGTTAAAATGGTGAAACTCTGAAAGCATCTAATTCTGCCACTTGAGCCAGAAAGCACCAAATTCCATTGCATAACAGCTGTACCCTTGGGACTTTGAATACTGCTATTCCTGAATTTTGGAATGAAATTACACAAATATGTGCTTAAAGAATGGGTAACAAGATGTGCCCTGGCTCTGATTGCTAATGTGTTTTCTGAATATAGTGCCAAACCAGGTGATATTTTTAATATGGTTAACCTACCCACAAATAACTTCACATAACTCGAGTGATTAGTCATGCTGCAGGTACAGTCACAAAGAGCTGAAGACCAGGCACTGCATTTGTATACGAATCAGGCTCGGCAGGTATATATGTTTCCAAACATACTTATCTAGAAATGTTTCTCTGCTGAGTAACTTCTGTTTTTAAACAGAAAAAGCAATTACAAAGATGGGCATCTCTCTCTAACAGAAGATGCCATGGTCACTTTCAGAAGAAATGCCCAATGCTGGGGGTCTGGTTCCAATAAAAATGTTCTTGTGAGGTCAGGAATTGTGGTATGAGCTTGATTAATAACTGCTTTTCTTATTGCTGTTCTTTTTAGTGATGGATGGGATTTCAAGAAATTGATTTTAACTTCAGAGTCATTTTACAAAGAAGAAGAAAAGGAAAATATGAGGACTTCACTCTGCCCTCTTTTCAAACATAAATTGTCTATATAACAAATAAGAACTCCAGACCTCCAGAGATTTAGTAGTTACCTAAGGCTACATCATGTCAATTCTTAAAATTAAATAAACGTCTCAATGCAATAACCATGATATGCCTTGTTTTATAGTATTCCATGTATGAGTTAGGGATCATTTTCAAGAGAATTTTTCTGTTACTCTGACTTCAATGATTTGACCATTAGATTTCAGACACTTCAAATTATGTTTATACTGGTGTTGCTACAGGGGTCAACTTTATATCTGTCTTTGCAGTTGCCTTTTTCAGTTGTTCGCAGTGCTTCCCTTCTCATTTGTTTTAGTTTTCAGATACTGCTAAAGAAGAAATGATACCCATCCTTGCACATTTTGAAATTAAAATCTTTTTCAAGTGAAAATAAAAGCTATGTGAAAGATTTTTCACAAAGAAGACCTGAGGAACATGAAGATGTTCTGTTTCAGTTTAGAATTTCTTTAAACTGAAATTTGAAGTCCAAAAATCTATTTAAATTGGAAACCAGCCAATGGCCAAACTTTAGCTTCAGGATTTTTCCTAACAGGAGATTTTGCCTTTCTCCCCTCTCCTACTGTCTCCTCTAAATGCCTCCTTCCCCTCCCTTTTTTTTTTTAACTCAGCATTTTCAATGAAAAAGCATTTTCTGAAAAATAGTTCTTTCTCCTTTCCCTTTGTTCAATGGAATTTATAGAGTTTCAATCACGTAAATGTTGCATTTTGATATGTATTTTTCTAAGCCTTTATTAAAACATGAATTAAGAGGGGAAAAAAGTGTACTCTTGGTAGAATTTGTTTGCGAAGAGCGTCAGAAGCCTGCAGTTGCTTCCTGCAGCTGGGGACCAGCGTGGTTCATTGCTTTCTGGCACTAGCGTGTTGTTACATGTTGTCAGCTGAGCGGCGACAACGTTGTGGCTGAGTGGCGCAGGAAAGGCTGAAAATTCATGAACGGTCCGAAGCGGCGTTTCCTGTCTCGGTGTCGGCAGTGTCGGTGCTGCCGCCGCGCTGCGGCCGCGCCGGGGCTGAGGGGCGGCCCCGCCGGGCCTGAGGGGCGGCCGCGCCGGGGCTG